>RJWM01016369.1:0-45620 GCA_004363535.1 Dasyprocta punctata
TGTCTCAGAGGTCTGGCTAAATTGATAGCAACCAAGGAATATCAGCCAACTTTTGTTTTGTAGATTCGGCCAGGCCTCTGGTCAGCAACCCAAGCATCACTTTACAACGGGCAATGTAGCAAGTATGGGGGATTCTCTTCTGTCTTGTCTTCTATTATTAATAAAATAAAATAAAAAAAAAATAAATAAATAAAGATAATGTCTAAAATGCTCTGCTTCTTGTACATAGCCATTGTGTCTCAGGAATGGGATTCAACAAAGGGCAGTACCTGTCACTGGACACAGAGGTGGATGAGGAGAATGCTTTGTCCCCAGAAGCATGCTACGAGTGCAAAATCAACGGCTACTCCAAGAAAGACAGCAGGAAGAAGAGGAGCATTGACAACCCAGAGCCCGCTGCTGTGAGTAGATCTCACACCATTGCACCACAAAACAGATCTCTGTGGAATCTTGCATACAGTAGTTTGTGTGGTTTCAACCTCAGAGTAGTCAAACCTGACAATTTCATGGATAAACTAATTAATGTACTGGCATGGTCAAGAGAAATAAATTAAAACTAGAATTGATAGCCCCAAGGTCAGGCAAAAGATCATTTTCTTTGCTTTATCTATGTCAAAAGGTAGTAAGTGTCCGTTTAGGAAGCAAGTGTTTTGAAATGATTCACACAAATGAAATTATTTGGGATTTTTTCCAGCTCTGTTTTATACATATGAAACACTGCAGGCCAACTTTAATTTTTAGTAAGTCAGCTAACTAGATCTTATGTTCTGTTACTTATTTATAAGATATCCCTGCCGTAAAAAAAAAAAATGTTATCTTCAAATAAGGAGCTTTCAGTCGCTGCTGTCCCTGTCCATGCGCAGCGTTTCAGCCGTTATAGCCAGCGGGGTGGGCTGCAGGCTTCCTGGTTTTAAACATATCCTTGGCACTTTTCATTGATACCTGTGTTCTGTAGAGCATGTTACCCTCTCAACTTCAGTTGCTTTACCTGTACATTGAGAATAAAAAGACTTCACCTGTGAAGTTTTGTAGGATCCCTGAGTCTGAACATGGGAGACGCCTATTCAGTCCGTGTCAGTGATTAATACCCTGTAACTTGAGATATAGACGATTTCCCTGAAAACCAGCACCAGCATGAATCTTCACTCGCCACTCTTCAGTTAATGCTATCAAGAAACTATCCTGACACAAAATCTGGTCAGCAACTAACTGGATGCGTACGATGGCAACTTGAAATAAGTGTTCTTGGGCTCAGAAATTTATCTTCTTTAGCTTAAACGTCTGTGATTTTATTCAAAACAATGTTGCATTTAACTTAAGTAGGCTAAGTAGCAAAGGTTTGAGTATGACCACTGAATAATTCATCAAGTCACCAAAACTGTCAATCTAGATATTCTGCTTATATAACCTCCCCATCGTGGTCTTAGAATCTAATTCAACCTAAACATCAGTGGGTGCTATTAAGCCACAGTAGCCACGGCCTCACTGAGCAGGTCCCCAGTCCAAACCCTGGGGGTTTTGCCTGTCCTAAGCATCATTCTTGCACTTCCCATCCTGCTGTCCAAGTCCAACTGAATTCTGTGGTCCTGCCCCACTGGCTTTTATCAAAGCTGACTCAGGCCGCAGCCCCGAGTGCTCTGCAGGTCTCTCCCTCTGCCCTAGGACCAGTGTCTCTCACTAAACTCCTCGTCCAAGGGCCTCACAGCCAGAGCTGGGCCTTGCGCCTTGAGCACGAAGATTCCTCTGGGTGCTGGTCCTGCTGTTGGACAACAGTACCACTTCCCATTTTGACTCCAGGAAAAACAAAATTACATTCATTTCCTAAATTGGCTTTTAAAAAATATTAAGCATGCTATCCCATAAGCTCATGAAAAAATTTGAAACGCAAATGCTTTTTGGAATCTCTGTCTTGTAACTTTAATGAGTTTGTCAAGGCTGAGTGTGAAGTCATAAAGATTTACAGGGCCTCTCATAGGGAAAAGTCCTCTCCCGGGCTGTCAGGAATTCACAGTAGCCTCTTTCACAGCCTCTGCTGCTGGTACAGGAAGGGAAAGTGGGAAGCCGCAACCTGTCACTGTAGCTTGAAACTCATTCCAAATGGCTCCCTGTGGGCTGGGGGTTTAGCTCAGTGGCTCAAGCACTTGCCTGGTAAGTGCAAGGTTGTGAGTTCGATCCCTGGTACCAAAAAACAAATGAACAAATGGCTCCCTGCTCTTTCCCTAGGTGGAACAGATCAGCCTAGAGAGTGTGGACATGGACAGCCCGGTTAACATGAAGTTCAACCTCTCTGGCCTTGGCTCTGAGGAGCACATCCTGGAGCTCATGCCTGCCATCGAGCCCCTTAACAACCATGTTCGCTACGTCATCTCCCAAGGCAATGACGACGGTGTCTTCCGCATCCACCAGAGGAATGGGCTCAGCTACCTGCACACCGCCAAGAGGAGGCCCATGCCCGGCACCTACACACTGGAAATCACCAGCATCCCTCTGTACAGGAAGAAGGAGCTCAGGAAACTGGAAGAGAGCAATGAGGATGACTACCTCATAGGAGAACTCGGAGAGGCTCTCAGAATGCGGCTGCAGATCCAGCTGTATTAATGTTCTGCAGACTTGGTTCCAGGCTCAGATCCCCGCACAGCCAGCCTTCAGAAGCATTGGAAAAGTCAGTGACTAACTTTAAAGAGGGGAAAACAAATGACATTTGTCTCTTTCCTCCCTGTCTCAGACTTTGGAGTGTTGACCCTCACAGGGAGGGGATAATGTAGACTCTGGTATGGCCAAAGATTTGAGTACAAAGGCAACCGTGGTTACTGTATTTTTTTTTTATATATAACTTCATTTTTAAATGTATTAAAAAAAGAAACCTAAATGTTCAAGAGATCAGCATATGGCACTAAATGCACAAAAATAATGTGAGCTTTTTTTTCCTGTTAGCAGTCTGTAACACTTTGGGTATTTTGCTATAGTTGCTAATTAAAAAAAAATATAGATGTTTATTTATTTTAATGCAGTAATATATGGAGAAATGAACAAACTATGTAAACAAAAAGGGAAACTCGCTTGTTTTTCTTTAGATTTATAAATTTGAGCTATTTCTTTCAGAGGTGCTTTTTAAAAAATTCAGTAGATTCAAGAGATGTTTCCTTTGGTTTTCTGCCAGTCATCCAACAGGTACACACCTGATTATTTTAAAGCCTCAGAGAGCTGAATGGGCAGTGTAATCAGTAATGTAAAAGACATAGATGCTGTTAGATCCTGTGTAAAGGAGATCAAAGCCAGAGCAGCTCATCGTGACAGTATCTCACATCACCAGCCACACCAGGCCAGGGAAGATGAAGCACAACCACTGTAGCAAAATACCTTGACTGCTTGTGAGACCGTTAGCATTGCAGGCCAGACTGTACTGTATTTCCTTCTCATAACCTCAAGGAACCACATGTGCTACCCACAACACCTCATTCCTACCCAGGGTGCTCTGTGCACTCGTGGTCCCGTAGGCAGCTGAAGACGCCGTTCCTCCGAGCAGGAACACCTGGCGTTCTGTAGCGTTTGGTGCTGTCTTAGATTCATGGTGCATTTATTATGTTCAAGCTGTTTCAGGATTGCCATATGTGCAAACAAATCATGCAGTGCAGCCAAGGAATATATGTTGTTGTTTTTTTTTAAATCCATTTTTTTTTAGAATTTTCATTAATACTGTAGTTATACACCATATGCCTCATTTTATCATAGCTTATTGTGTATGAAAGATGTTTGTACAATGAATTGATGTTTAGTTTGCTTTAGTCATTTATAAAGAGATTGTACCAGGAGGTGCTAATAAAAGTATGTCTCCATGTTTCTTTACCCAAGAACCTGTCCTTCGACCGGTGACCAAACCTCATATGTGAAATGGCCAAAGAATGCCCAGGCTCCCTGCTCTCCCTCTCACACCTCTGTTGACCAAAGATTAGTAACCAGTTATATCCAGTGTTTTGGGGTTTTTGACTCTTTTTGTTTCTTAATAACTAAAAGAAAAACTGTACATTTGTAATCAAGTGTTTGTGAGGAAAAACGCTATTTGGTTTTGTTTTTGTAGGTCTGTGTATGAAATATGACACTTTTCTTGCAATAAAGCTTATTTTGGGGTAGTTTTCTGGCTTGGAGTTTTCTGAGATGACAACCCTTGTTGCATTTGTGGGTGAGCAGCTGGCTTTGTTTCTAGAGACCTGTATTGAAGGGACAGCCAGCCAAGTGTATTATCAGGGCAGTAACATTGAATATGTAAAAGTAAACAGGAGCATTCAACTGATAACTACAATTGAAAGCTACAGTCAAGTAGAAGGACCTAATCGACACAGTGAAGAGTTTTTGTGCACTTCTCCCACAGGTAGATTTTGAGTGCAGTTTTGTTAAAGTACCCTGAAGCCTCCAGGAAGAAGCAGAGCATCCTTTTAGAGAGTTCTTTCTTTAAGGTAGAAATAGTCCTAATACTGAATTTTTATACATAAGTAATAGCAACCATACCCCTGGCCAAATGGCCTCTTTACCAAAATTAATCAAAACTTACCTCTTGCAATGCTATAGGCTTTGCTCAGTGGAGAAGTGGTAAAGATTAACAAGTGATTTAACATGTGCTCTCTTTTGATATATTGCCGAAAATAAACACAAAAATGTTTCCAGGTCTCACAAGTTAATTCAATATAGGGTTTAAGAACTTGTGTGCTTAATGTGTTCATGCAAGGAATAAGAAAACAAGGAAATATTATGACTGATTTCAGTGCTGTTCATTGCCAATCAGAAATTAGCTACATGGAATAAGAAGAGTATTTGCCTCAGGGTATCCTTTAAAACTTAACATGCATATTCAGTTTCATCTGGCATCTATTATTGATACAGCATGAATATTGTAATATGGAATTACCTGGAACCAAATTTGATTCCAACTTTGACTATTGAACAACAACGCCCTTTAGAATTTAGCTTTAAATTTTTCATGAGCAAGTTTGAAGATCAGGGCCACTAGGTGCTTTACACAGAAGATAAAAACCTATTAGAGTATTAGATATTCTAGAAAGAAATGACCACTTCAAGAAGATTTTTGAAGATTCCTGCACACCTGTGTTTATCATGGCCCCAGTTGTCAAGACAGGAAATCAGCATAGGTGCTCAACAGATGGATAGATTAATTGATAAAATGTGGTATATATACACAATGGAGTATTATTCAGCTATGAAGAGGAATAAAATCATGTCAATTGTGCATGATGATTATCATGTTACAATAAACCAGACTCAGACAAGTATCATATGTATTCTCATGTAGAATCAAAAGTAAATAGCTGAAAGTAGAAAGGGGATTACTAGAGAAGAGAAAGAAGATGGTTGTGGCAAAAGAGGATATCATAGGGAAGGTCAGTAGATCAATACATCAGATATGTATGTATGAAAATGTCCAAAACCCATCATGATATTCAACTCACTTGTGCTGTTTATAGTTTTTAAAAATATTCAAACAACAAGTGGTCTGAGGTGGCCTCTGGCACTTCGAGTTCCACAGGAAAGACCAGGGGGTCCAAACCATTTCAGTTCAAGATCCCTGGAACACCATGGAGGTGTTGGCATGTCTGTCTGTCCTGTTTGTCTACAGAAACGTTCATTCTTTTTGGGTGGTTTGTTTGGGAACCCTAAAGGAACTCTGTAAGTACAGGGATTACCTGTGCACATTTTAAAGTTGACATTAAAATGTTTGGGGTTTAAATATTCACAGTTTAAGTTATGATCAATGCACTGTTAATATTGACATTTAAAAATAAACATCATATCACATCGTAAGTAGTCAGTGGAGGGGGCAGAAAGAGGAGACCGGAAGAAAGGACTTTCCAGGAGGGCTCTATGGTAGCTGAATTTCAGCTCTCTCATTGTGAGCACTGACAACCATGATTTATGTCTCTCTGATAACTGCGTGCTAATGACACTTTCTATACTGTGTTGTGATTCCCATTAACTTCACATTTGTCTCGGAAATTACCTTGGCTAAGTTGTAGAAAATCTGCAAAAGAGTAAAGTGTAATGTAAGCCCAGACATATAAATCAAATCCAAGTGACTATGTGTAGTAGTAATCATGGTCTTCCCTTTAGATTTCGAGCCTTTAAAGTCTTCATCCTGTTTAATAACTTCTCATTTTGCTGCTCACTTGTAGGAGGTGAAAGTTGTTCGTGTTTGCACATGAACACTGAAAATAACTCAGGATAATATATAACAATTACACTAAATTCAAACGTCTGCCCTTTTTCGTTATCCGGGGATAGCAAACAAGATCACTCCTAATCTTTCCTTTTATTTATTTATTTTTTTTTGCAGTAATTGCTATCTTGTTTCATAGAATACATGCTTGTGATTGACGGTGAAGGATAGGACTGAAAATTACAGAGCTTCAGTTTGACTCCTTCAAAACTAGACTCTGAACTAAAGCACATATCAAATCTAAGCATGTGAAACTCACTATTTGACTATAGTTGACCTGTAAAATGGTAGGTTCATATGGTTCAAGAACTTAACAATTTGAAAGCATTCATGCTTCTTAAGAATCGGCTCGAAATCTGAAAAGTCTCTCCCCTCTTCAAAAAACAATAGAATTATCTAATTTACTCAAACAACCACTTTCTCTCATGCTCCTGTCATTGGAATGAGTCTAAGCCATACATCTTTGGGACCCTCATAGGATCACTGGAAGCTATTTAAAAACACATCCACTGGGAAAAATTAGAATATAGCACAATTTTTTTTAAAGTAAAAGAAAAAGTTCAGGAACCTTTATTAAATATCAAGAGAGAGAGAGACAGGGGAGATGGAAAACCATGACCCACCTGCAGACAGCGAGTGTGTCTATCTTATTTGCATCTCAGCCCACCCTGCAGTTGATGTGCTGATTTTGTTTTAAAGGATACTTGCTTTCTCCAGTCGATACAAATCCATCGTTTCCTTGCTTAATAAGAAGTATCCATGTCTGATCCCAATTGTCCTTGGAAACCCTTTCCGTGTACAGAGCAGTGCAGACCTAAAACACAACGTCATGATGTTTATCAGTTCAACCACCAAAGCAGTATGGCCTTGTCATGAAAAGAAACAGGCTCTTGAGTCAGGCAGACCTGAACTTCAATTCCATCACCTTGGACAAGTTACACAACCACTCTGAGCTTCAGTTTCTGTCCTAGGGTGACCTTTCCTTGCAGTGTGGCTGGGTGAACAGGAAGCCCTTGGTAAATGTAGCAGCTTTTCCTCCTCTCCTGCCAGAAGATGAGCCCACATCTGTACCTGGGCTCCTTCCAGACATGGCTCACAAACTACTGCTCACCCACTGAATTCCAGACCACATCCAAGTAAACAGCATCTAGCACAAGTCTCTTGAGTGATTTGCATCTCTAGAACCTTGAGAAATCCTGATGTCATCACCAGCATTTACTGTCTCTGCACTGTCCCTCATTCACTAGAACTGTGGGTGACAGCCCTAGAAGACCAAGCCCAACCCAGCCAGCCACCAACCCAGCGCCTTTTTTTTTTTTTTTTTTTTTTTTTTTTTTTTTTTTTTTTTTTTTTTGTGGTACCAGGGCTCAAACTCACAACCTCACATCTGCCAGGCAGGTGCTTAAGCCACTGAGCCAAAATCCTGGCCCTAGTTTTTTGAGGCAGGGTCACACTATGTAGCTCAGGCTGGCCTTGCTCACATTGTAGCCCAAACCGGCCTCAAACTCACAATGCTCCTCCTACCTGATCCTCCTGAGTGCTAGGATTAAAAGTGTGTACCACAACGCCCAGCCAGGGACTTTATATGTACAGAGCCCCCAGGAAGCTGAACGAGATGGAGAACAGGGACATCCAGAAATCCCCATGAGGATGCCTTGATGTAACAGGAAGTTAGAGCTGGAAAGTCCTCTCAAAACCTACTGGTATTTGTTGGTGGGGAAACTGAGGCCCACACTGGTAACAGCTCAGAGCAGTGCTGGTTTCTAAGCAAGTGAGACCAGAGCTCTGTTTGTCTGGCTGCAGCCCAGGGCTGTTCATACTTCCACTGCATGAAATAAGCCTGTTTGGATCTCTTTTAAGGCCTAAGGATATAGGCCAGTTCCCATGGTTTTGGCTCCTACTGAATCCAAAAATGTTTTCCAAGTACGATTTAAGCACTGTTTTTTGTTTTGTCTACCCCACCCTCTGTGTAACTGCTCCCAGCATCTCATAAACCAGAGATTTGTGCGTGCACTAAAATGTCAAGATACTGGCTGCTACAGAGAAGACCCCACCCAAGCGCTTGTACTTTTTTGAATGCATACCAAGGTCTTGGTTTTTAAAGGGTTAAACATTTCATTTAAACCAGACCTTCAAGACTTTAAAATCACATACACATTTGTTTTACTAAGAATGCTTAAGGAAAGTACACTAGTTGCCTGTGTTGCTTAATTATCTTTTTTTTTCCTTTTCCTGTGAACCTAAAAAAGATATTACTGGATTAAATTGACTTTCTTTCCAAATAGCCAACAACCTACAGCTATCATTAGTCACCCCCACTAGAACTGCAGATGAAGTATCAGGATGTAGCGTAGACATTTTCCAAAGGAAAACAGAACATTTTACATGATTTTCAGAGCAAACTATAGGGAAAATTAACAGTACCAGCCTTCCCCGTATAACTACGGCTTCAGGTACAAACAGCCAATTCTTGCAGCTCTGTCAGAAAAGCAGCCTCTTGGCCAGCAGAGCTGCCTGGTTTTCCACCCCAGGCTTCCCCCGCCTTCTGCTTTACCTGACCCTGGCTTCCCTGCACTGAGGGAAACTGTAGAGGCATGTACAGAGTCTCAGGCCTGTCCATGAGTGGTCATCAGGCCTGAGTCAAGGTCCTAAAACCCAACCTGCAATAAACGTGTGTCTTAGCCACTCTAGACCACATCACAAAGCCAGGACCCGAAAATGTTGAATGAATGAATGACTGAATGAATGAATGAATGAAGAGGATTGTAACTCAAGACTCACGGACACCACAGCAAGTTAGACTTCATCTAAGGAATGGGTGGTTTCATGGTGAGAATCATACTGGAAATCCTCTGAACACGGTTCTGGGAATTGTTTCCCCAGACTCTTCCCTTCATGTCATATATAGTAACAGTCAAGTTATGTTCAGTTTTCTAAGTCTCAGTGTGGGCCACATTTACTGGTATTGGTTTTGTATCATCCCTTCTTTTAAGAGGGCTATCCTGTTGTTTGCTGCTTGTCTGCACCTTGCTAGGAGCACTGTATGTCTCAGCCAGAAGGAGACTATATTGAAAAGGCAACAGGGGCCAACTGACTGCAGTCTTGATTTGTACCATGAGGTTCCCCTGGGCCAAACCTGCACTGAGGTAACCACTGCTGTGATATTGTAGGGAGAGAAAGAGGTGAATAATCTCTCCTCCAAGGCAGACATCACACAGTTCTTATTTTTTAAACGAGTCGATTAAGTGACTTCATATTGGTATCTATTCACCAAACCTGAAAAGATTTTCCCTCCAAAAGCTTACAAATAATTTGGAGAAACAAGAGAACTGCAAAAGGTTAAATGATGCTGTGTACTCAAGGGCCACAGAGGGTCACTCAGACAAATGGTCCAGGTTCTTGGAAAAGAGAGTGGTCAGTAAAGTGCAGAGCAACTAGACATCGTCTCCCTGAAATGGGAGTTGAGCTGGACTTTGGAGAAAGAAGCAGAGTTTGACTAATAGGAAGAAATTTGCTGAAAAATTACAGCATGAGTAAATGTCAGAAGTCATAGTGTGATGGCATATTGGAAAACAAAGATGAGATAAGCCAAGGCTACTTGAATAATGGTGTCATGAAGAAGATCAGATTACATCTCACCACAAGTAAATAATTAGCATTTGAGGTGATAGATGTGTTAATTGCCCAAAATTGATCATTATACATTGTATACATGTACTCCATAAATATACACAATTATTATATGTCAATTAATGTTTTTAATTTTTAAAAATAAAACATACTCATGAATAGTAACTTTTTTAAGAAAATAATATTATTAGGTAGGTTGGGGCCCAGGTCTGAGGAGGCCATACGGAGACATTGGGACTTTAGTCCACAGCTAATGAGGGATCGTTGCTGTAGGTTGGAGTTCATGAAGAAAAGGACCTTGGACTAAGCCCTGAGAAGTTCCCACATGTAGAATTAGAGAAAGCAGAGCTATCAGAACATTTTAGACAAAGAAAGTGAAGAAATACAAATAAAGTCAGAAGATGAAGGGCAAAGAATGCCTAAGAGAGTATCACGGGAATTGCTAGTAAATCAGATCTTCTCCTTTCCATTCCATACCTACTCCAACTTCCTTTTTTTACTTGTGTTGCAAACAATGACAGAAACAAACAAACAAACAAACAAGCATACAAAACCCAATGCATGTGATCCTTGTCCATAATCTGACCAAAGAGGTAGCATGGCAGAGTGGGAAATGATAGCTTTTAAAAAACTGGGTTGGACTCCTGGCTGCCTCTCTTGATGTGCTGTGTGATATTATGCAAGTTGTGTTCAGCTTTCTAAGTCTCAGTGTAGGGTACATCTTTTTGTTTGTTTGTTTTGTTTTTTACCCCCAGTATCATTTTCTCAGGTCTATTTATAACATACCAATTTTGCTGTGGATAGCTACTAACCACCATCACATAAAGTCATGTTAGGATTTCACCGGCTTCTGTTCATCTGAGGTGGGTTCTGTCTTTCTGAAATCTGAATTTTGAGTAGAACAATACAAGGACAGATAACAATTTTCTTTTTTCATCCAACTAGCACCGCAAGCAAACTGTCAATCAGTTCCTTCAGTCTAGTTCTCAGGACCTGCCCCATTCTTTCTTTAGTTTTCCCAAACTTTCTGAGCCACCTCCAATTCTTCCAATCAATTTCTTTGAATAAGTTGTTGCTTACATCCAAAGAATTCTAACCAATATTTGCACTGCTCCAGGATTGTTAGGAGAGTTAAGGGAGTTGCAATGCTCCAGCCTCAGAGCCTACAATATATGAGCATGCAATAGACCAACAGCTGCTTTCATGATGGCAAGGAGAACAAAACCTGAGTTTTCCCCAATTCCCATCCATTTCCTGTGCTCTCTTACCACAAATAGATAAGCCAGCATAGGTCCGCAGTTCACTAGAGTTTCACCACTTTCCTTCATTACTTCTTGCATCCTCCCAGTCCCTAGTTTGGCAGGACAGAGTTGGGCAGAGCTGTGCTGGGCTCCGTCCCAGCCGAGGTAAACTTCAGCCCGGCCTCTTTGTTTCTGGACCACATCTGGAAGAAAGGTGGAGCGGGCTCTGCCTGGGAGCTAGTTGTTTGCATTGTTTAAAGGACCAAGGAAAACTGTAGAGAAGAATCAGTCATGAGCCCCAGGAGATATGCTCAACAGCCCCAAGAAGGCCCAAAGCACCCCAGAGAGAGTGTTACATCAAAGGCCATGACCTATGCAGCCACTTTAATTAATGTGGCTTCTTTTCACACTCTCATACTTTGTGTTTCCTACAAAATTTTGCTAAACTCTTCCCTAGACTGATTGAATGCATGCCTGTGAAGCTTTGGATAGAATAAATAATGATACAAGACATTTTTGAAAGAATAAACACATTTGACTTAATGAAACTAATTCACATCTTAAAGATCCAGCTCCTTCAAATGCCAGTGTTGTCAGTCAACTATTGCTCCAGCGACCTGGCGATTTAATTCTTCTCCTAGTCTCTTGTCTATGCTACACACAAGTGGTTTTAACTGTACAGGAAAAAATGCTTTTCAGTGTCTGTTTTAAATTTGTTTTTATCTACATTATGTGTCTAACATTGTCCTCATATTTATTTTACAACAGAAACAAAGAGAGGAAAGCTATCAACCAAAAGTTTATGTAAGTTCCTTTTTGCTGTTGATAATAAAAGCAATTCTGTTTTATTGCACAGATCCTCTCCTTAAATAACAAATATTCACTGCCCACACTTCCTTCAAGTCTCTTTCCAGAGCTGATGAAGGGTGAGTCAGTGACATGTGGGTGCCCTCCAGGGATCTCTAATAGCAGTATTTCTATATAATCTCTCTGTGGGGCCAAAGAAACTATAAAGAATCCAATTTCCTGTTCCCTCTTTAAAACAGGAAATGGGAATCACACTGGAGCCAGAGAGCCAGGATGAGGAGTTGTGCTTCCTGTGCCGTGGTCCTGGGTCCTCCCACAACTGCCACCTTACAAGTTCTCAAAAAGCATAGTTCCCACTATAACGCATGCGCCTCAGGCAAGCCACGCCAGGCCTGAGCTGAGGGTTCACTGTCCCTGCTGAGACCAACAAGAAGAGAAAGGGAGTAAGTATGGGGGCGAACTGAATCTGGAAAATTTACGAGTTGTATGAAATAATAATTTCACTTTCTATTTCTCACACTTGTATTTTTAAATTATGTCCTATGTAAAATAAGATACTAAAAAATAAGATACTGATTTAAAGTATTTGTTTTCCTACATTCATGTTTTATAAACCAATTTGACTTAAATTTCTTTCATCTGTCCTACATATGTTCTGCATTTTTAAAATCACTTAACCCAGATTCCCAGACATGCTCTCCCTGCTGTTACCTCAATTGTTTGAGATGCAGCACTTTTCAAGTGATGTTATAATGCAGTTTTCCAAAGATACAAATGCTCATTTGCATGGCACTAAGATAGCTAAATATCTTCATTCATCCTAGAGCTTCATAAAGAAACACTCACAACACTGCTTTTCTTTCTTCTTTTTTTTTTTTTTTTTTCTGGCACCAAGGATTGAACTCACAACCTCGTGCCTGCCTGATAGGTGCATAAGCCACTGAGCCAAACTCCCAGCCCTGGTTTTGTGAGGCAGGGTTGTATTGTGTAGCTCAGGCCAGCCTTGCGCTCACGTTGTAGCCCAAGCCGGCCTCGAACTCACAACGCTCCTCCTACCTCAGCCTCCCGAGTACTGGGATTAAAGGCATGCGCCACCATGACTGGCTAGCACTGCTTTTCTGAATGATCATTAAATAGCTTCTTTGAAAGACAACCTAAGAGTTGCAATTTTGTATTAGATAGCAGGAATAATTACTAAATTGGTGGTAAATTTACTTGTTTTAAAGTGAAAAACAGATTTATGAAGATGACTTTTATAAAAGTCCAAAGTTAACATTGATGTCATTTTAGTTAACATCTTCTTCAAAACTGTACTTTATTTATAATGTAGTTATTTGTGGAACATCCCACAAAATATGGAATGTTATAAAATAAACACAAGAAGCAACATTCTGCAATATATACTTGACCAAATACAGTACATAAAATAACATTCAATACATTAACAAGTGGACCAAAAAATGACATTTATACTTTATGTTCACTAATGAGACTACAAAGAACCATCAATTTCATAGTGTAAGTATTATGTTTTATGGGATGACAGTTTTTTTATTCATTTTTAACTCAATCTGTGAATCTTTGCTTTCTTAAAATAGCACTTAATGTTAATTTCTGATTACAAAGGTGAAAGAAACATTTACTGTAAAGATTTGGAAAATGTAAATTGTCCTCTCTCTAATATACCCACAGCATAATCCTTAGAATTTATGAATATGTTACTTTACATGGTAAAAGGGATTTTGCAGATGTGATTAAATTAAAGGACCTAAAAAGTGAGGATATGCTCCTGAATTATCCCATTGGACCCAATGAAGCCCTGTGAGTCCTTCCAGAGAGCCTTTCCTAGCTGTGGTTAGAGAAGGACGGGCACACAGAAGATGTGCAGAGAAATGTGTTGTGACAAGGCCTCAACTCACCATTGTCTGATGTTTAACCTTTATTTTTATTAGAACGTATTTGTCATACATATTGATCACATTCATCAGAGGAAATTTGCACCTGTACATGATGTATCTTAATTCTTTTTTCCCCATACCCCTCTGCACACTTCAGCCCCTCTTCCCCTTTCTATTTACAAAAGCATTCTTTAAGTTTTTTCCTTCCATTCTCTTATTTTTTCCTTTTCCCTTCCTTCTTTTCTTCCTCCCACCTCCTCTTTTCCCTTTCCCAGTTGAACATTTTTTCCTACTTCCCAATATCCATCATTCACCTTGGTAATTACTTATGGTTTTGGTTTCTCATACAAGAGAAACAATATGATATTTAAACATATGTGTCTGATTTGTTTCACTTAAATAATGGTTTCAAGGTGCATCCATTTACCTACAAATAATTCAGGTTTACCCTTCTTTAAGGCAGAGTTGTACTCCATTGTATATGGAAACCATATTTTCTTTATCCATTCATCCACTAATGGGTATCTTTGTTGTTTCCAAGATGTGGCTATTATGCTGCTATAAACATAGAATTTATCACAGTGGTACGATGCTTTTAACTCTTTCAGGAAAATAACTAGAAGGGGAATAGCAGGGTCAGATGGAACCCCTGCTTGGAATTTTTTGAAGAATCTCCATACCAATTTCCATAGTATTTGTACCAATTTACACAATGTACACTCCTACTAACAGTGGAGAAAGTTTCCTTTTTCCCCCAGCCTGACCAGCATCATTGTTGGTTGATTTCTTGATGGTAGCCATTCTTCCTAGAGTGAGGTGGAATGTCAGTGTTGTTTTAATTTGCATTTCTTGAATGACCAATGATGCAGAACATTTCTTCCTATATTTATTCATCATTTGAGAAGTATGTATTCATTCCAGATACCTATTTTTGGATTGGGTCTGATTTTTCTTGAGTTCTTTATATATTCTTGATATTAGTCCACTGTCTATGGAATAACTGGTAAAATTTTTTTCGCATTCTATGCATTGCCTCTTCACCCTGTTTGTGGTTTCTTTGGCTGTCCAAAAGCCTTTTAATATGATGAGATCTCAGGTACTGATTCTTTGTACTATTTCCTGTGTGATTGGGGTTTGTTCATAAAGTCATTGCTCACAACAATGTCTTCTGGGGTTTTACCTATTCTATCATTCCAGCAGATTATTTCTGTTTTTGTATTTAGATTTAAATCCATTTTGATTTTAGTTTTGAGAATGGTGAAAGACACGGGCTTAGATTCAATTTTTGGCATGCAGACAGGCGTTTTTCCCCACACCATTTATTAAAGAGGTTTTCTTCCAGTGAAGGTGTTTAGTCCCTTTATAAGAAATAAGGTGGCTGTGTGTGCTTGGAGTTCTTTCTGTGTCTTCTATTCTGATGAGATCAAGATTATTCAGGGTGGTTTGACTGTTGCATCTTCTATTCTGTTCAATTAATCCTCAGGTTTGATTGATTGTTTGTTAGTTCATTTTTGCCAGTACCTTAGAGTCCTGGGTGGGAAATTTATAGCGGTGAATTCCCACATCAGGAAAACAGAGGGAACACAAATAAACCTAGTGTTAAACCTCAAGCATCTAGAAAAAGAAGAGCAAGTTAAAATCAAAGTGCACACAAGGAAGGAAAGTATAAAGATCAGAGCAGAAAGTAATGCAATTAAGATTTAAAAAACACCACAAAGGATCAATAAATCATAGAGTTGGTCCTTTGAATGATTAAATAAAATTGACAAACCCTTAGCCAACCTCATAAAAAAAATCCATACAATTAGAAAGAAAAAGGACAAAATCACAATGGGTCTTGCAGAAATCCAGAAGATTATCAGTACCCACTTTGAGAACCTGTACTCTAACAAGATGGAAAACCCAGAAGAAATGGACAGATTCCTAGATGCTTATGAATTACCAAAGCTGAACTGAGAAGATATAAAAATTGTAAATAATCCAATATTATTCAATGAAATGGAAGAAGTGATTTAAAAACTACCAAAAAATAAAACCCCCAATCTGATGAATTCATTGCTGAATTCTACAGAAACTTTAGAGATCTAATGCCACTACTCCTCATCTCTGTAACGAAATGAAAAGGGAAGCAGTATACTCAAACTCATTCCCAGACACAAGCATTACCTTGATTCCAAAACCAGAGACCAATCTGCTTAACAAACACAGATGAAAAAATCCTCAATAAAATACTGGCAAACAGAGAGCAGCAAATCATCAAGAAGTTAAATCATCATTGTTTTCAGATTACATGATACTCTACATAGAAAACCCCAAAACTCCACCAAAAGACTCCTAGAATTAATAATGAAATTTGGCAGCAAAGCAGGATACAACATTAACACTCAAAAATCAATAGCACTCCTGTGCACAGATAACTCACTGAGAAAGAAATTAGTGAAATAAAGTGAAGGAGCTATGCATTGAAAAGAACAATACTGTGAAAAAGAAACCAAAGAAGGTACCAGAAAATGGAAAGGTATTGCACATTCCTGGATAGGCAGAATGAATGTAATCAAAATGACTGTTTGACAGATATAATACAATCCCAATCAAAATACCAATGCAATACCTCATAGAGCTAGAGACAACAATCCTAAAATTTGTATGGAACCAGAAAAGACCTAGAATAACAAAAGCAATTCTGAGCAACAAAGGCAGGGCAGGGGGCATCACAATCCCTGACTTAAAATTATACTACAGAGATACTGTGATTAAAAAAAGAATGTTTTGAAGATGGAAAAAGGATGCTCCATTAGTTTTCCAGAACTGTTGTAACAAAGCATCATAAATTAAGTGGCTTAAAATAATGAAAGTTTATTTTTTCACATGCAAATCAACGCCATGCTCCTACTGAACCCCACAAGAATGTGAAAGAAGTTCCTCTGCCTCTTCAGACTCTGGTGCTTGTCAGAGAGACTGCATTCCTTGGCTTTCTGCCACAACCCTGCAGTCCCCGACTCCATGACCCTACAGCTCTCTTGTGTGTCTGCCTCTGGGTGTCTTCTCATTAGGATGCCAAACATGTTGGATTAAGGGCCCACTCGACTCCAGGACAACTTCAACTTAACTTACATCTTAATTACTTTTGCAAAAACTCTATTTTCAAATAAGGTCACTTTCACAGGCATCGGGTTTAGAATTTGGAATGTAAGTTTGTCAAAACTCAGTACAAGTACACTTAAAATTTAGACTTTTCACTGTATATAAATCTTACATTTAAGTGAACTGTATACAAATGTGGAGGTGTTTAGAAGGAAATATCCTGAACTGTACAATTTACCTTGATATGTATCCAAAAAATTAAAAAGGCCTTTTCCCTACTAACCCTGGAAGTCATGTGGTGTCACTCATACTGCACTCTGTGGTGACTGTCACCAAGTTCTATCCAGAGAGGAAACATAGACTACATCTCCTAACAAGATTATCTCAGAAGTTTTGGGTATGTTTTAAAACCACCACATTGTGTAATAAATCCAAGCCAATGTAGTATCTTCAATAGCAACATAGAAGGTAGAAAACCAAAAACTATAGGTCTGAGATCTGTCAGTATTGGGTACAGTAAAAAACACAGGCTTGGAAGTAACCGAGCTCTGCTACCTCTCAGCTATGTAGGTTTGTACCACCCACAGAGCCTCTGCAAGCCTAAGTTTGTTCATCCAACTACCCCTCCACTCATCCATTCATTCATGCAGCCTTCTGTCCATTGTTTTAAGTGGACATTTGAAGGAATGGAGGTTGGCTGCTCAGCATGTGAATTCTTTTCTTGCTTGGCATTTTCCCATCATATATGTTTGGAAACAAAACGTATCACCCTTTACTAAAAGGGCCTGTTGTTTATACACAGACCATAAGCTCAATCAATCAGCTGCATCAGCCAGACAGTAGAAAACTCATTCTGGCTGTAGCTACAAAACTGGTTCCCAGAGCACCAGTGTCCCTTGTGCAAGCCACACTCTCCTGATGGTGAGGGTGTGGGAGGTGGGCAGGGGTGAGGGGTGACTGAATAGATCGCAATAGTTCTGTGGCATGATTTGGGCTGGAATTCTTATTTCCTAGCCTCTGTTTCTTCCTCATTATTTTCCAAGCCTGGTCTCCACCCTCTTTACTAACTTAAAACTATCCTATATCCCTTCCATTAAGTTTTTATTAACATAAAATGGTTTGGTGGTTGAATACAGAGATGGATAAATTGGTAGATGTGTGATAAATCAAACGGTAAATTCTAATGATAGAAGTTAGTGTTTAAGTGCTTGGTAAAATGTTTTTTTTAAATTTTCGGTATGCTTTAAACTTCTCATAATAACATGTTGAGGTCTCATAATGCAAATCATGCAGATAAATCCATAATTACTAGTGTGACTTATCTCACATCTTTTTTTCCTATGACATGGCTATTAAAATTAATATAGCATTTTTGCACTTAAAAATGACATATTAAACATTGTCCATCCCACAAGCACCATTGCTAGTCTTCTGGAGATCTTAAAAGGAAACAATGGGCACTTTCTAAGCTATTGCTCCTAGTTATAACAACCAAATCATCCCAGCTCCTCTCACATGCTAATCTAATGTACATCAAATCTTATAGGCACAACTTTCATTATGCAGGAGCATGTGACCACTACTCACTCCTTTCTCTGTTCTAAAATAAACCCACTGTGTCTTACCTCTTGCCCATTAGTTTTCAAGCTTATTAAACATCAGTTACATAGATTTTCTCATCTCTCCAGGAACTCTCTGCATAGCTACTCCAAACAGCAAAGCTATTTTCTAAAACTTCCTTTTGGCACTTATCCCTTGATCTACCCTACTCTGATCTAAATCCTGCCAATATTAATATGATAATTATTAAAATAAAATGCATTTCCTGTGATAGTTCTAGGAAGAACTCTTCTCAGCAGTGCCCACAGAACCAACTGAGTAGCTGAGAACTTGTCTTTCGCAACACAATAGTCCTCCTTGAATTTGACTTGCTGTTTAAACATAAGAACCCCTTGAAAAAACCTGGCCCTCCTAGACTGTTTTCCAACTGTTAAGGACATCCGTGTTCATCCGTTATATCTATTTCAATCTCCAGCTCCTTGGAGAAAGAAGCAAACCACAGCAAAAGATAGGGTTTCTTCCTCAGTCCTCTACTTGTAGAGTTTTCAGGTCTGTTCAGTGGGTAAGTCTCAAGTTCATCAGATCACCAAGATGAACTAGTATAAATTGCTCCTGTAGTGTACACTGAAGCAGTTAGGATGGTCCATCACTCTTAGCATTCTGGATAATCCTCTTTTCACTGGATGAGAAGGGAGGATGTCTCTAGGCCCCCATACATCTAACCAGGGACGGAGGAGAACATTCGCTTCCTCGGGTACCTGATAACTAACTTTGAGCTCATATGAAGCTGTCACATTCTACAGAAATTCACACAAAGCTAAGGAAAAATTTTTTTGGAGGAAAGTATTCTAGATATCAGGTAAAAATTTAGTTGTAAATTGGAATGTAGTACAATACATAACAATTTTAGACATACTTCTGTAATGTGAATAAGGAGCACAAAGATACTATAAATAAGAAGTAGAGGGGAAATTTAAATAAAGTGTGAACAAACATAGGGGCATATAAAGAAGCCGGGAGTGAAATTAATATAAAATTTGTGTAATCAATTCCTGTGTATTTCTTAGAATTGCAAATCTGCAAGTGGTAGATTAAAAATGGTCACCAATTTTTTGTAATTTTTCCTGTCAAAAGAAGCTTCATTGGCTGCTGTGTGACCTGTTTTGAACAGAAGAATGCAACGAGTTTGGCACTGTCATTTCTGAGCAGGGACCTCCAGGTGCACTACAGCTTCTGCTCCCTCCCACCGGAATCCCAGCCTCCCTGCGATCAGCTCTGGGCTGCGCCACTGGAAACACTGGCACAGCCAGTACCAACTGAGCCACTGACTGTTGCCACATAAGTAAACTGGGCAAGAAAAACCCAATCCATTGAGCTCAGCACAAACTGCCAACCCAATAAATAGGTAGTTATTAAAATGTTTGCTATTAGGCAGGCATGGTGGTACATATCTTTAATCCTAGGTACTCAGGAGGATGAGGCAGGAGGACCATGAGTTTGAGGTCAACCTAGGCAACTTAGCAAAACCCTATCTTAAAAAATTCTAGGGACCCCAAAAAAGAAAAAAGAATGTTTTATTGTTTAAGACATGAAGCTATTTAGCTTTGGCAAAGGGCAAATTGAAGGAAAGAAAAGGGGTATTTATATACAATGGACTATTGCTCGGCAATAAAGGAAATAAATCTGATTAATTTGTAGAGGAATGGATGCATCTTGGGACCAGAAGTTTAAGTGAAATAAATCAGACACACAAGCCAAAATGTGGCATAGTTTTTCTTATATAAGAAACCTAAAGTATATGTGGATTAAAGAATAAAATAAAAGATAGATAATAGGAAACAGGGAGACAGAACATTTATAAGAGAAAAGAAGACCTAGAGATGGAGGGGACAGGACAGGGAAGGGAATTAAAATGTGTTATGTACACGTGTCAAGTCCCCACAATGAATGTAATCATTATGTACTGCAAACATGTGCCAATAAAAAATAAAGGGAGAAAAAGACACTATGCATTTGGGAGGATTTGTTATGTAATGAGAGCTAACTAAATATAGCACTAAGCTTTTCAGCAGCCAACACAAAATAGTCCAGTCATTTACACAACTCAAACGTTATTATTGACAAGAACCCAGTTGGGTATGATTTCTTGTGCTCTTCAAGCTAAATCCTGTGATCCAGATTGAGTAAATTTGCTTATAAATCCTAGTAACCATTCCATTTTTCATAAGCCTTTGCTATGTCTATGTTTCAAATATAGATCTACACTGTGGACACCGCCTTCATGTTATATGAGCATGAGATGACTTCTTACCTTTCCAATGCCAACTCTGGCAACAGCCACCATCATCTGTCACTCAAACAGTTGCAATACTCCACCATCTGGGTTTCCTGCTTCTATCCTTGGCACACTCCTCTTCAGTTTGTTCACTTCGCAATAGGCAGAGTGATCCATTAAAATTGTAACTTTGATAATTTTTCTGCTCTGCCTCTAACTTTCTTCTCATATTCCAGTTAGGACCAAAATCCTGATACTGGTCAATGGGACATCACTGTCTGTGCCCGCCCAATCCTCTAGCTGCTCATCTCCTCTCTCACTTCATTCTGCTTTCACTGAGCTTTTTGCTGCTCCTGGAACATGCCAGAATGACTTTTTCCCCTATTGTCTGTGGATACACCCTACCAGGAACTGTGTTCTCATAAAAAGTCGCAGGTCTTGCTCTGTTCAAGGCTTCTGAGAAGTCTTTTCTGATGACCCTTTATTTTAAAATAGCAAGTCCTTACATCTAGCTTCACACTTTTACTTCCTTAGCCTTTGCTGCCACTATAACTCTTTGACATCTTGTCTATTTTTATATATGTATCTTTATTCTAAAATATCATGTTTGTATGTATCTCAATCTGATAAAAGTCATTTATGACAAACCAATAGCCAATATCATATTAAATGGGGAGAAGCTGAAAACTTTCACTCTAAAATCAGGAACAAGACAAGGATATCTTCTATCACCATTCCTGTTCAGTGTAGTTCTGGAAACATTAGCCAGAGCAATAGGACAAAAGGAAAAAAAAAAGGAATACGTATAGCAAAGGAAGAAGTCAAATTATCATTATTTGAAGATAACACAATCCTCTACACACAAGACCTAAAAAATTCCACCAAAAGACTCCTAGAAATAATAACCAAAATCAGTAGCATAACGGTACACAAAGTCAACACACAAAAATCAGTAACCTATACCCCAATAATAAACTCACCAAGAAAGAAATTAAGGAAACAATATCTATCACAATAGCATCAAGAAAAGTTAAATACATAGGAATGAACCTAATCAAAGAAGTAAAAGATCTCTATGGTGAAAATTACAAAACTCAAGAAAAGGAAATCCAAGAGGATATCAGAAAATTAAGAAATATATTGGACATGCAAACCCAATATAATCAAAAGGGCCACACTTCCAAAATGAATATACAGATTTAACTCAATCCCAATCAAAATATCAATAGCGTTCCTCATAGACTAGAGGAAACAATACTAAAATTCACATGGAACAAGAAGAGATTTAGAATGGCAAAAGAAATCCTTGGAAAAGAGCAAAGCAGGATGCATCACAATCCCAGACTTCAAATTACACTTGAAAATTACAATGATGAAAATAGTGTGCATATTACCAAAAAAGAAAAAAAATTACTTGTGAGTCAAAAGAACAGAGGAGAGGATGCAAAAACAACTCTGGTCACACTCAGCTACCTGTCCTTTGATGAGGGTTCCAAAAACTTTTACTGCAGGAAAAATAGCCTTTTTAACAAATGATGCTGGGACAACTGGCTATCCACACGCAGAAGATTGAATTTAGATCAATATCTCTCAACATGTACTAAACTAAAAGCAAAATAGATCAAAGATCTGTATGTTAAACAGAAACAATCTGATGGAAGACAAAATAGGTAAAATTGCCGGGCGTGGTGGCGCACGCCTTTAATCCCAGCACTCGGGAGGCTGAGGTAGGAGGAGCATTGTGAGTTCGAGACCGGTTTGTGCTACAACGCGAGCGCAAGGCCGGCCTGAGCTACATAGTGCGACTCTGCCTGAAAAAACCAGGGCTGGGAGTTTGGCTCAGTGGCTTAAGCGCCTGCCCTGGCAGGCGTGAGGCTGTGAGTTCAATCCCCGGTGCTGCAGAAAAAAAAAAAAAAAAAAGGTAAAATTATTGAAAACATAGGCATAGGCAAGGATTTTCTGAGCAGAACCACAGGCAAACAAGAAATAATACTAAAAACCAATAAATGAGATCATGTTAAACTGCAAAGTTGCACTGCAAAAGAAACTACCAATATCTGGGCACAGTGGGGCATACCTGTAGTCCCAGCACTTGGGAGGTTGACGCAGGAGGATTGCCACAAGTTGAAGGCCATTCTAGATTACATAGTGAGTTCACAGCTAGTCTGAGCTACAAAGCAAGATCCTGTCTCAAAAATCCAGAAAGGAGAAAAAAAGAAAAGAAAAGAAAAGAAAAGAAAAGAAAAGAAACTACCAACAGAGTGAAGACACAACCTACAGAATGGGGAAGAAATTTTCTAGGTATTCCTCAGACATAGAACTAATTTATAGATTATATACAGAACTCAAAAAATCAGACCCATGAACTTCCAGGAAGATAGTAGAGTGAAGAGTAGAGAAACAGCCTTTCCAATATTTGGAGTCCAGACACTCAAATATAGCAATGTGAGAAAGGAGTCAAGTGGGTCCGTGGAATCCATCAAACATCTGAAGTAGGAATTGAAGCCCACAGGGAGAGCAGAGAGAGGTTCCTCAAGGCAGAAGAGGGAGGTGGTGAATGGCACTTTCACCTTGAGCCCTGGCTTGTGGGGTTAAAGGAAAGAATAGAGAAATAGAAGAAGAGATAGAGATTAAATCTTTTCTTCTATTTCTTTATTTTTTCCCCTGACACTTTTTAAACTTTCTCCCCTGAGAATGAAAATCACAATATTGAAGGAATATTTACGATATATAGTTTTCTTGTCTGTTTTACATTTTTTATGTAACTACAAATCTTGTTCATATGCGTAAAAGTGGCAAATTAGTAATTAACACAATTTGTCATCTTCTAGGCTGTGTTTGAATCTACTTATTACTGATTGTACTACTTTAGCCAAGTTGACATAATTGTTCTAGTCAATCTTTTTTCCTAGTGGCACCAAGACTGAGATTGCCTGAGGGTCATAAATAATACTATAGGCCAGAGACAATGAACCAGAGCTGGGCCAAACAGGTAACAACTTCCAATCCCCAATAGGCTGAAGAGGTAGGACCTTGCAACAGACTCAAAACTCAAAACCCAAGAGCCAGCTACACCTGGAGGACTTCTCTGAGAAGTAGTCATTTCCTAAGGATTCTTGATACTAGCAATAAAGCTACCTACCATAAACAATTTACAAGCATTGATGCAAGAATTAAATTTTTTAAAAATAGAACATGAGAAGACACAGAAGCAAGATGTAACCCCAGACCTCTAACTTGCCAAAGGCAAACCCAGGGGCAATGAGGTGGAACAATTTGAAAGCCACCCACCTGGACTCCGAAGTGGTAATAGCAGATATAACAAAGAAGATGAATAAGACTCTAGAAAAAAATCAAATCAGAGATAATTTGTCAGATAACTACACATATGACGACTCTAATAAAGAATATGGGTAGTGAATCTAGAGTAGATATAGATAAAAAAATAGAGGAATTTAGGAAGACAATGGAAACAATGAAGGCACAACATAGGAAAGAAATGGAATCCATGAAACAGATTCAAACAGATATCCAGGAGATTAAATCTATTGAAAGTGTACACAGCAGAATGAATCAATGTGAGGAAAGAATATCAGATCTAGAGGACAAGATTGTGGTTAGTGATCACAAAAAGATTTCTTAAAAAATACCAAGGGACCATGAAAAATCAATCCAGCAGCTGCTAGATGATGCAAAGAAGAATAACATAAGACTGACCAGAGTCAATGAAAAAGCAGGAGGTAGCATAAATTTAAAAAAAAAAAAACTGTACACAAAAATAATGGCAAAAAAAATTTTCTGAGCATGAAAAAAGAATTTGACATACAGATAAGCGAGGCGTGTAAAACACCACTTACCCATGATCAAAAAACTCTCCACCAAGACAAACAATAGTCAAGATTTCAGAAATTCATCACAGAATTCTAGAAAAGAATATTGAAAGCTGCCAGAGAAAAGAAAAAATCACCTATAAATTAAAGCCCAATAGAATCACAACAGACTTCTCAACACAAACCTTAAGTCAAGGAGAGTTTGAAGTATTTCAAGCACTAAAAGAAAACAGTCTCCAGCCCAGATTGATGTACCCACAAACCTATCTTTCAAAATTGATGAGGAAATAAGATACTTCACGATCATCAAACTGTTGTGGGACACAAAACCTGGCCAGATGGAAGACACAGTACTGGGGAACTTTGGGAGGTATACAGCTTTATTACATTAATGGGCTGATGGGAATCTCAGGTGTGAATCATCAGCCCCATCTTGGGATAAAACAGTTATTTATATAGTGTTTTCAGAAGGAAGTACAAAAGACAGATAACAGGATATTTTATAGTTGGTTACACATATCTTGTCATATATTGCTAGGCAAAATTTACTCTATGCAAGCTAATTGGGTTTACTATCATATAACAAGCAAGAAGAAGCAGTCATTGTGTAAGACTGAGCCGAGTTATCCTTGAGATGATAAGTCTCTGGAAACTTGAAAGCAAGATAAAATATAACAAGATACACTGTCTGGCTAAGTTACACTTATCTTGCAGCTGGCACTGGAATGTCAAAGTTCATTAAGTTTTGTAGCTTTCTAATTATAAGAACAGGTTGCATTTCCCAGTCTCATCCTTGAGTAGTGTTAGAAATACACTAGTATTAGAAATACAAATTTTAAAATTTCCTTTACATTTAAAATCAGCCCTATAAATTGGCCCTATAAAATTGGTCCAGCACTCCAAAATGTTCTGAAAGATATTCTAGAAAGAGATAAAGAGGACTACAATGCCATGAACCCCAACAGAACGAATCTACCAGGCAAAGTAAGAAATTAAACAGAAGAGAAAGAAGGGGAACCAAAAACAGGAAAACAACTTGACAAAGTCAATACATCAATGTTATAACCATCAGTGTTAATGGTCTCAATTCAAAAATCCAAAGAAATAGAATTGATCAAGAAACGAGAGCCAACAATGTGTTGCATACAAGAAACAAATTTAACTCAAAAAGAAAGACAAAGGATGAAAACCAATATTCCTTGTGACAGGAACCTGGAAAAAAAGCAGGGGTAGCTGTTATATTTTCAGACAAAGTAAATCTCAAGCCAAGACTGATTGAGACAAAGAAGACCACTACATCCTTGTTAAGGGACCAATCCAAGAGGGAAATGACAATCACAAATATATATCCACCAAGTATAAATGCACCCAACCAAATCAAACAAATATTAACAGATGTGAAAAATAAAAAAAGCACTAATACAATGGTAGTGGGGGACCTCAATACCCTACTCTCACAAATAGATCAACTAGGCAAAAAAAAAAAAAAAAATCAACAAAGAAATAACAGAGCTGAACCAAACTTTTGAGTGGATGGACTGAGTAGATGTCTACAGAGTGTTCCACTCCACCATATCAAAATATTCATCCTTCTCAGTGGCACCTGGGACATTCTCCAAAATAGACCATGTACTGGTTCATAAAACATGCTTATGTAAATGCAAAGGAATTAAAAGTATCCCATGCATATCATTAGACCATAGTGCAATGAAATTATAAATCAATGCCAAAAGAAGCCACAAAAAATTCATAACCCATGGAAATTAAATAATGTCCTCCTGAACAACCTATAGTTTATAGATAAAATTAAAGAAAAAATTAGAAAGTTTCTTCAATTAAATGATAATGCCAATGGCCATTTATGGACTGTGGAGGGAGAGAACCAGACCTCACCATGAGGTGATCCCCACCTAGAAGCCAGTGCCATGCACAGGCTGTTACCAGAGTGGGGACAGCCACACCCAAGCCTCTCTCCATAAGTCAGCACCATTTGCAAACTGTGGAGTGGGGGAGTTGGGCCTCACTGGGAGTTGATCTCTGCCTGGAAACCAGCACCATGTGTGGGCTGCTGCTGGAGTTGGGACAGCAGAACCCAAGCCTCTCTCCATGAGTCAGCACCATTCACAGACTGTGGAGGGAGAGAACCAGGCCTCACCAGTAAGTGATCCCTGCCAGGAAACCATACCATTTTCATTATTTTGCTGGGTTGGATTTTATTCTCCTTCATTTCATTTGATTACGTTAAATCTGATGGCATGAGCAGCTATTAGAAAGATAGTAAGATATATTATGGTAGCCATTTTAGATTTACTATTGACTTGTTTTGAAATCCTTTATTGCATTCATTGTTTTGTTTTTATTGTTTCTATCCTGTTCTGTTCAATTTTTACTATGGCCAAAGGTATCTATAGCTACTTGAAGATGACGAAAGGCATTATGGTAACTATTGTTGGCTTCATAAGGTTTTGAAGTTCTGTGTCACTTATACTGGTTTATTTTGATTGGTTTTATTCTGTTTTATTTTCCTTGGTTTTATCCTCTTAAAAATAAAAAAAAATTTAAAATGATAATGCCAGTATGATACACTGGAGTTTATGGAGTGCAACAAAAGCATAACTACAAAGGAAATTTATAGCAGTGAATTCCCATTTCAGAAAAACAGAATGAGCTCAAACAAACAACCTAATATTGAACTTTAAGCTTCTAGAAAAAAAAAAGCAAGTCGAACCCAATGCTCATACAAGGGAGGAAATTATAAAGATCAGAGCAGAAATTAATGCAATTGAGATTAAGAGAACAATAAAAAGCATCAATTAATTAAAAAGTTGGTTCTTTGAAAGATTAAACAAAATTGTCAAACCCTTAGCAAACCTTATCAAAAAAAGAAAAGAAAAACTCAAATCCTTATAATTTAGGAATGAAAAGGGTGAAATCAGAAAGGATCCTTTAGAAATTCAGATCATCAGTATCTATTTTGAGAACCTATATTCTAATAAGATGGAAAACACAGAAGAAATGGGTGGATTTCTATATACATATGAATTACTAAACCCAAATCAAGAAGATATAAAATTTCTAAATAACTGAATATCAATCAATTAAATTAAAGATGTAATTAAAAACCCACCAACAAAGAAAAGGCCAGGTCCTGAGAAATTCACTGATGAATTCTACAGAAACTTTAGAGACGATCTAATGCCACTACTCCTCAAATTCTTTAATGAAATTTAAAGGGAAACAACATCTTGAAACCTATTCCTGGAAGCAAGCTTTACCCTGACAGCAAAACCAGAGAAGGATCCAACCAAAAAAAGAAAATTACAAGCCAATCTCTCTAATAAATACAGACACAAAAATCCTCATTAAGTTACTGGTAAACAGTGCCACAAGTCAATCAAGAAGAGTGTACAGGCTGGGAGTTTGGCTCAGCAGCTTAAGCGCCTGTCTGGCAGGCGCGAGGCTGTGAGTTCGATCCCCGGTGCCACAAAAAAAAAAAAAAAAAAAAAAAGAGTATACACCATGATCAAATGGGATTCATCCCAGGGATGCAGGAATGGTTCAGCATACAAAACTCAATAAATGTAGTACATCATATTAACAAAGACAAAGACAAAAATCACATGATCATCTCAGTAGATACAGAAAAAGCATTTGACAATGTCAAACATCCATTCATTACAAGAACCCTACAGAAAATTAGAATGCATTATTCTGATAGAAGCCATCTACGACAAAAAGAGCTAATGTCATATTAAAAGGTCAAAAACTGAAACCTTTCACTCTAAAATTAGGAACAAGACAAGAATGTCCACCATCACAATCTCTGTTTAATATAGTTCTGGAAATATTAGCTAGAGCAATTAGACAAGAGAAAGAAATGAAAAGAATAAAGATAAGAAAGAAATAATTATCATTATTTGTAGATGACATGATACTCTACATAGAAGATCCCAAAAACACCAAAAGACTCCTAGAATTAATAACCAAATTTGGCTGTATAGCAGGATACAAAGTCAGCACTCAAAATCAATAGCATTCATGTACAGAAATAACAAGCTCACTGAGAGACAAAGTAGAGAAACAATAGCTCTCACGATAGCATCCAAAAAAAATGAAATACATAAGAATCAATCTAGTGAAGGACCTGTACACTGAAAACTACAGTAGTCTGAAAAAGGAGATCAGAGAAGATATCAGAAAATGGGAGAATATCCCTTGTTCTTGGATAGGTAGAACTGATATAGTGAAAATGGCCACACTTCCAAAACTGTTATACAGATCTAAGGCAATTCCAATCAAAATACCAATAGCATTCTTCACAGAACTAAAGAAAACAATCCTAAAATTTGTATGAAAACGTTAGAGACTTAGAATAACAAAAGCAATTCTGGGTAACAAAGGCAAAGCAGGAGGCATCATAATCCCCAATTTGAAGTTATACTACAAAGTTACAGTGATACAGAGAGCATAATGCTGGCAAAAAACAGAAGATCAATAGAACAGAATAGAAGATGTAGAAACAGCTCCAAGCACACTCAGCTACCTTATGTTTGACAATTGTCTAAGCATGTTCACTGAAAAAATGATAGCCTCTTTAATAAATGGCTGGGAAAATTGGCTTTTCATGTGCCAAAAATTGATCCTAGACCCATATCTCTCACTACGCACTAAAGTAAAATAAAAATGGATCAAATAAAAATAATCTAAATATAAAATCAGAAACACTCAATCCACTGTAAAATAAAATACATAACATTCTAGGAAACATAAGTGTATGCAAAGATTTGATGAACAAAACTTGATTGCACAGGACATATTACAAAGAATCTACAACTGGGATCTCATCATATTAAAAAGCTTCCGTACTCCAAAAAAAAAACTACAAACAGAGTGAGTAGACAACTCACAGAATGGAAAAAACAATTTTTATTTTACTCTTCAAAGGACTAACATCTAGAATATATAAAGAACTCAAAAAAACAGACCCCTCAAATTTAAAGACCCAATCCAAAAAGGGCATCTGAAGTGAACAGATACATCTCAAAGAGAGAAGTAGAAACAGCAAATAAATATATGAAAAAATGCTCAATATCACTGACCATTCAACAGATGCATATTAAAATAACACTGAGATTCCATCTCACTCCAGAAAGGATGGTTATTATCAAGAAATCAACCAATAACAAATACTGAAGGAGTTATGGGGGAAAAGGAACACTTCTCCGTGTTGATAGGACTGTAGAATGCTGCAACCACTGTGGAAATCTGTGTGGAGATTCCTCAAAAAACTAAAACTAGAGGCTCCATTTGACCCAGCTATTCTCCTTCTTGGTATCTTCCAAAGAAAAGTTAAAAGCATTGTACCACAGCAATATAAACACACACGTTTATAGTAGGACAGTTTATAATGGATAATCTTGGAAATGGCCCAAATGCCTATCAACCAATGAATGGATGAAGAAGATTTGGTTTGTTTATATAATGGAGTACTACTCCGCCATGAAAAGAATAAATTTAGCTAGGTATGGTGACACACGCCTATAATCCCAATACTCAGAAGGCTAAGGCAGGAGAACCTGTGAGTTCAAGGCCAGCCTGTACTATAAAGTGAGTGCAAGGCCAGCCTCAACCACACAGAGGAACCCTTTCTCAAAAAAAGACAAAAATAAATAAATATAAATAAATAAATAAAAAAGGACAAACCTTCAGACATTTCTAGGTAAACGGATATACCTTAGGATCATAGTTTCAAGTGAAATAAATCAGACACACAAGTCTAAAAATCACATTGTTTATCTGGTGTGAAAAACCCAAAGGATAAACAAGGAGTGTAATGGAGGACAAATACTGAGAAGTAGGAAGCATGTGTTCAAATGGAAAGGAGCGGGGAGGATGAAGGGAAAAATGGGAAAAGGAAAAAAAGGAGAAGGGAAGGAAAATACTGGAAATAAGGCTTTTGTAAATGGGGAGGGGAGAGGGGTTAAAGGAAAGGGAGAGGGAAGGATTAAAAAGAATCAGGCTATATCATGCACGGGTACAAATTCCCTATGATGAATGGGATCAGCATGTATGACAAATATGTACTAATGAAATTATAAAGCTAAAAAAGAAAACTAAAACAGAAATTCCATTTGACCTGGCTATTCTCCTTCTAGGTATCTTCCTGAAAGAGTTAATGATGTTGTACCACAGTGATACATGTACACCCGTATTTATATCAGCATAATTCACAATAGCTAAATCTTGTAAATGACCTATATATCCATCAGCAGATGAATAAAGAAAATGCAAGAATATGTGGTATTTAAACATAACAGAAAACTATTCTGCCATAAAGAAGAATAAAATTGAGTCATTTTTAGGTCGATGGATTCACCTTGAGGCCATAAAGTTAAATGAAATAAATCAGACACAACAGTTTAAATATTACAGTTTCTTTTAAATGAGAAATTCAAAGTATAAATAGAAAAAAATGAAAGAAAAGATAGGAAGCAGGAAGATAGATGCTTTTCAAAGGGAAAAATGATCATGATCTGGAGGGAGGAGGAAGGAAGAGAAGGCAAAGCTGATGGAGAAAGGAAAATGTGTTACCTACACGTACCAGTGAGGAATATAAACATCATGGATTGCAGTCATGTACTAACAAAGGAAATGACCTGGAAAAAACAAGAGTAAATAATAAAATGTCAGGAATCGGCAAGGACCATGATGACGCTAAGTCAACTGAGGACCCACAGAGAGAACTGGGGCAGGGCTGCCTGGTGCCCCAGGGGACAGCATTCCTGTCTGCACCTGAACGTTGACTTGTCAGCCTTGGGAAAGTGTAGGTGGAGGTTCCAGGCAGAGGAGAGAAAGGAATGCAGGTGGGAGGAGTGATGGCAGAGCCAGGATCACAAGGCCTTGATAAAGATACTGACTTTCATTAGATCTGATCTGATCTAGAGCAAAATGAAAAGCTATTACAGGGCTCTAATCAGGAAATGAAAGGATCTGATCGAGGTGTTCAAGGATCCCTTTGGCTTGCTCTTGTGCAAAGTGTTCCTGGAGGCATGGATGATTCTGAGAATCAAGCAAAAAGTCACTTTGTCATCCAGAGGAGACACGAAGGCAGTGGTGAAAAGCAGTTACTTCTGCGTGTTTCTGAGAACATGCTCATTCAGTTACTGATAGATCATAAAAGGAAGAATAAAGGAGCAAAGGATGACACAGGGATAATGAGCTTGTTTGAGGGGGGTCTGAGCCTACCAAAGGCTACCGCTGTCCTCTGGCAGGAGCAGGATAAATTTCTCCTGTGGGAACCACCCTTGTGGTCATTGAATCAATGGCACTGTGAAAATACCAGGCAATTTCAATGTGTCCCTTTTTCGCTACCCTGGGAGGAAGTCCGCAAATGGCACAGGGTCTTGGAATGAATTTTGCTAAAGCACCATCCTGTTGCTTCCAAGCTAGAGACTAAATTATCCTTTCCTCAGTGTGGTAGGAGTCACATGGGCAGATGATTACCCACAAGGAAAGTGTTTACCTAAAGCACAGCCTGCCTAAGCAACAAAGTTATCTGATAAATGGGTGGAGAAATATTTTCTCCCAATTGCATCTCCAGTGATGGCTCACAATATTTGGAACTCTTGTGGGTTTCAAAAAGTCAAAAAAAAAACCTCATCTAAACATTGTGTTCAAAGCCCTTTGCTGTCCCATGCACCATTTCACATGCACAGCTCTTATCGGGCCCTTGTACAACAAAGCCCCACATCTCACCTGGCTCCCCAAACCCTGTGCCCATGTACAAGGAGAAAAGAGAACATTTAAGACATATGGGTCAGTAAAACATCATCATGATGTGGCTGTACTCTCACAAAGAAAAAGAAAAAAGGCAGCCAGAAGATATATAGCAGTATGCAAAGTGAGGTCAAGGAAAGGGTACTAGAAGGAAGATACACATTGGAAAGCAGTTAATAATTCAGCAGTCACTACAGTCTCCGCACCCTACGCCTCCTCCACTGTAGAGCTCTGTCTCCAATCCTGTTCTTAAACCAGCAGCAACCAGAACCCTCCTATAACCTGTCCCCAACACAAAAGGTAGTTGGTGAGTGATTTGTTCCTGTTCTGACCGTGATAGATCACACTTGCAAAACAAAGATGGTTCAAAAGACAAGGAGAGAAATACTGAGTGGAACACATGCATCTCTGAGGCTATCGAACACCTCTATGCAGACCAGAGCCCCCGCCCAGCCCCAGCACCATGCAAGCAGCACCTCAATTCCAGCAGTCAGTCCAGTAATCCAAACAACCCCCATTAGAGCACAGCAACGAAAATGTGAGCGAAAACGTATGGAAAACCACAGTAAGAACCCTCAAGCCATAAAGACCAGACTCTAAAAATAAAACTGCACCTATCAAAATGAAGGATGAGGAACAGATAAGAAAATAACGAGAAGCAGATGACAAAGGTATTTTCCGTTGTGGAGCTGCCCTCTTTCTCATGGTTGTTTTCTTTTTTTTTTTTTTTTTTTTTTTTTTTAGTTTTTGAGGTATTTTATTCTGAAAAGATTTTTATATGGGGGGTTTTGGACATTTCCCTGTTTCTGCAGAAGGGGGTAGAAATTGTTCATGAAACTGAAAGTTTATGCACTGTGGCCGACTGGCGCAGGCTGACGACAGTGGAGGCTCCTCGCTGATAGATTCTCTCAAAGGCACAAGCAGGCGGTTTGGGGAAGGACCAGAGCGAGTGATTGGGTACAGATCAGATTTGGCAATCATAACCCTTAAACAAAGAAGTGGACACCTGCCACAGAACCCTTGAGTCATTTAATGGTTTTCTTTCTCCAAAATTGAATTTAAAATCTGATGCACAAAGATATTAACTCCTTACTAGATCCAAGAAGTCACTGTTAAAAGCAAAAGTGAATAGCTCCCTGCTGACCCACTACGAGGTCTAAAACAGAATTCTCTCTCAATTGGCAGAAGGTAGAATTTACCCTATGTGCTTGTGGGGGACAGGCATACTTCCTCATCATCTCTAAAGGTGAAAGCTGTCTTTTTGAAATAGTTTAAGTTTTAGGGGGGAAATTGACTCACTGCATGGGTTTCATGTGAGGAAATTCTACAAAAAAAAAAAAAAAAAGGAAATTCTAGATAATCTTATCACAGAGTAAAGAAATTAGTATTCACTGGGCATCAAGATTCCTTTCCATATCTGTAATAAATAAAGCGCGAAGACAGTGAGTTTCAGAATTAAACGGTCCCCAGCTAGCGCTGCCATGTACTATCTCCATGACCTTGGTAAACTATTTCACTTCACTGAAAACATAGGGATCATACTATTTTTCCCCAAAAGTGCCACAGGAGTTGGGTGAAAAGAGACATTTGGAAGTTCCGGCACAGAGTCAGGAATAGAGACGGAGCCGGTAAACGTCCTCCTCCGTCGCCTCTCACTCAGCGCTGCTTTCTGCGTTTCCCACGGTCCCGTGCTCCGGACACTCAGTTGAGTGCATGCGTCCCTCTTTTCTCTCCTTATGGGGAAAGGCTGGGTTAGAGGATGTGGAACAGATTCCTCTGGGGTGACCTCCAACTATCTTTAGTGTTGTGTCAGAATGAATTCAGTCAACTATTCGGCTGATATTTTTCTACACCTGAGTCATAAGGTAGCTGCCAATGAGCATTCAATCCCGCCAACCCAGAAATGTCAGCTTCCTCCGCTGGGGATGCCATCCCCTCCCTCCATAAACCCTTCAGAAAGGGAACAGTCCTTAGGGATACACCCAAATTATACCTTGGAAAAAACCAAAACCGAAGTATGAGTCTGGGGAGGTGGAGGAGTCTACCCTGATCAAGAGTAGATTTGGGTTCCCTTTGGGTTAACTTTTCAAAAATTTGAGTTATTTTTCCCCCTTGAAATTATTGGTATAGGAAAAAAAAATACATGAAACAAGAAACCAAAGTATAATCCTGAGCAGCACAATTGGTTGGAGAGTGGGGGTAATTGAATGAAATCAGCCAGCAGCGAAAAGAGTCTTGGTATTTACACATGGGCTGAATCAGAAAATCCCCTTGGTCAAAAACAAAAACAAAAAGGGTAGGCGATTTTGCCTAAGTGAAATTAACTTTTATGAGCACATCTTATAAAGACATTGTGGCTAAATCATCAATATTGAGAACTATGATGATGATGTGTTCCCTGGGGATGATAAAAAGGATTTAATTTGGAGTTCCAGGGGTAAACTGTGAGACAGCATGAGATTTAAATAATTAGAGTTTCCAAGTGTTTCTTGCGTTGTGACAGTTGGCTCTGCCTATGAGATGCTTGTGTCCCCCCCTGCATATCACATTCTTTGTGGTACGTGGGACTCTGCCCTTGGTGCAATCTGGGGAGACCACCATGCAAGATTCAGAGAACCCATTTCGGGTAGCTTTAGTCACCCTGCTTCATCTTTTACCAGGCTCCACTTGAAAGTGGACCCAGAGGAGGCCAGAGCAGTTCAAGACATTTTAGGGACTATTAGAAGTTCCTGGGAAAGTTTAATTTGTTGATTAAGATGGATTGGAACAATGCCACCTACAACAGATGCTTTAGCAAAGAGGGACAGTAAAACAAATGAGTACATGAATGTGTAGTGTCTGCAGAGAATCTGGGTAAAAATTACTGGTGTTTAATGACCTAATCCTGGGAAGGTCAGCCAATAGCACAGTTTGGAAAGAATTAAATGCAATTCCTTGGTGGAAATGAAGCATAATTAAGATAGAACAGTGAGGTCCTGCACATGTTAATTGTCCCAAGATTGGCATTAATATCTCTAATAAATGTTCATAGGAGGTTTTTTAAAATTATGTATTTAAACAGTTTAAGAAATTACTGTTAAATAATAAGCAAATCTCACATCTCTCCCCCGGCTCTAAGGATAGTGCCAAAGGAGGTCCATTTCTGCAGTAAATTGGCAGGGCCCAAGTTGGTTAGATGGGTGGTTGGCTTTCAGAAAGATATAACCCTAGGACTGGTGTGGTAGCACATGCCTATAACCTCAGGTACAGGGGAGACTGAAGCAGGAGGATCACAAGTTCAAGGCTAGCCTGGACAACTTAGTGAGACACAATCTCAAAAAAAAAAAAAAAATGGGGATGTAGCCTAGTGTTACAGCACCCTTGTGTTCTACGCCCGGCACTTCAAAAGGAACAAAAGTCTACTCAGAGCAGAGCAAGGATTTCCATGGCTCCCCACCTGCCAAGCTACATCACATAGCCCAAAGTCGGGGCAAGGCTGGGTCCCTCCCAGTAGCAACCAAAGAGCCATGAATGTATCAAATCAGTGTCTTCTTCCCATGGGAACAAACTATCCCATAAACCAGCCCACAGCATGGGAGTTGGCGGGTCATCCTCATCAAAGCAGTCAACAGAGCAGGCACAGCCACACTTGTCTATTATTGCACTCAGGTTGGAAATACATGCGTGTTATGAGTGACAGAGTCCAAGTGTGTCATTGCTAAGGATCAGCATAGGTCAGCCTAGAAATATGTATTTGGGTGTGCTGTGGGCGCCTGGGTACCTGTCTCCACCTCTGAACACATACAGCACACATAGTGTACACACACACACACACACACACACACACACACAGAATTGTACAATTCAGTTGCTAAAATAGCTTTGGAAAGAAGAAATTACATGGAATTAGCAATTTCGAAGGAAAGAATTGTCTTTTTTTTTCCAATCACTCTGGCTATAAGGCTCAAACACAAAGCTGTTTTTTGTTTTGTTTTCCTTGTATATAAATTAAGAGCCTGTTTCTAGATCTTTCCTACAGTCCCTTCCAACCCAACTGGAGCTCATGAGTCTACTCCTTGACCATTTCATTTTTTGTTTTATATTCCTCACTCAGAAGTTTATAATTGCCTAGACCTTCCTTTACTCAGAAAGATTTCCTACTGTGACTGTCAGAGTGAATATGGGGGGAAGGTCAATAATTCTTTGGGGTATGGTCTATAATTGTTTGGGAGCTACGGCACTTCCTGGAAGAACTCTGTGCTCTGAGGTAGAATCCAAGGAGGAGGCGCAGGTCTGAACCAGGGTGAGGTCTGTGCTCTTGTCCTGCTTCACAGAATACTTCTCTCCTCCCTTCCCTGGCAATGGGCCATATCCCCTGAGGTCACTGGGCGCATGCCTAAGCTTGCCTGCCCCTTTTAGCACAATTCCCCTTCCCAGAAAAGCAGTGTGTCCCCAGCTTCTCTTCTCAAAAGGCTAAGGCATCCCGCACGGCTGCCCTCTGCAGTCTGCCCCCTTCCCAGCCTCATCTGCATTCTCCCCGTCCAGCTCTTTCTCCTGGCAGCTATTACCAAACAGGCCCAAGGAGGACACTAGAATGTCTCATTTCCTTAGCTTTCTTAAGAGAGTTTTTAATAACAGAGGGGCAGAGGATGTCCAGCCAGCTACTGAGGAGAGCAAAGTCTTTTTTCCTCTTCTCATAGGTGAACATCCAACCGTTTCTTTGTCACCTTCCTGCTGTCACCTCTCAATTCCACCCACCTGTGGCACTGTCTTCTTTCAGTTGAAAAACCAGTGATTTCTCCACCTGACATTTCACATTCATTCATTCCATCTACACAATTCACAGTTAGACCCCCAAGCCCTTTAACGTCTGCGGGCATCTCGGTAATCTCGGGCATCGGTCAGCCAGTGGCGGGCCTGGGACCAGAGGGAAGCACAGGCTGACGCTGGGTGGTAACTGATCCCCGGGCCTCGCAGGGAGCCCTGGGACCATGAGCCTCAGACGTAGCTGTGACACACGATCTGGAGCGTCTACAGAGGTGCCACACTGAGCAAAGACTTGCGGTTTTTTATAATAACTGAAAGTGAAATCTTGTGATGTTGCCAGTCAGCCTCACGCCGGGGGACGAAGGCCGTCAGCTCAAAGGCATTCTGCAGTTGGACCTCGGCACCCACAGGAGAGCAGGTGACTGAGGCTGTCACTGGCTTGCATGACATTTCCTTCCCTGAAAGGCTCACCTCACCCTCTGGAGGCACAAACTGGATTCAGAGTTCAGAATACAGCTAGAAGCTTCCCATGTGGGCCGGTGCTGCTGTCCAGGTCCCCACACCTTGAATCACTGGGTAGTTCTTTCCTTCGTCCCCTCGCAGAGCAGGCGAGGTCTCACCTGCTGCAACAGAGCATATTTACACAGACGTACACTTTAAAACTGCACTCAGGTGAAGCACAGTTATAACCCTAGTGTTGTTTTTGTTCTCTTTTTCATCAAATGAGACTTCAAAGCCATACTATATCATAAGGTGCATGAAAGGAAGCTGTGTCCAAAAAGGGAATTTCATTATAAACATTACCATGGTTAAACCAGGTGCCAAGATTAACAAACCAGTCTAAGCCTCTGGCAATTCACTGTCTTTTAATATACGCATGGAGCCCACCCTGTGTGAAGAGATGGAGAGAACACACACAGGGCCCCTTCCCGAGTGGATGTTACGGCCCAAAGAGGCAAGGCCCACATCTGGTGTATCTTTTCCATTGGAATATAAAAATGCCACCCAGGCATGGACCAAGCATTTTAGGGTCTTATAAACCTTGGTGTTTGATAGGTCTAAGCTCTTTTGGTCTTTTTCTACCCCAAAACACTTTATGGAATTTGGGAAGAAATAATATTCTCTTCTTTCTGCTTCTCTGATGTTCTGACATTTACTGCTTGCTATTCCCCAAAAACTTATTTCATGACAAGCCTTCCATGAGGCACAGAGACACAGAGCTGAGAAATCCATGGAACAAGCGGTGAAAATACTCAGACTGGAAGGGGAGAGACAGAGGGAACAAAGGCGGAAGTGGGGCAAGGAGACCTGGAGTGGGGTGTGCAGGAGCCCCAGGGTAATGCCCCAGAGTGACAGGAACAGCAAACAGGTACTTTATATTCCACAGTAGGTAGCAGGGAGGACTTTGGCAGAGCACCAAGGAGAAAAATAAACCAGTTTTTCCAAACAAATGACCTTGATGACCAGGTGAAAGGATGGATCAAAAGGACTAAAGCTAGAGCCAGGGAGAAGAGATGGAAGACGTTGGATTGACTCAGACAAGACGGGAAAACTGAACTCTGAGGCAGCACATATACAAGTCTTAGACCTTCAGTCTCCATTTGCCCTCGTCCTCAGCCTGCCTGCAGTATCTGCCCGCAGCCTGCCTGGATTGCCTGTCACAAGCATTCTCTTCCCAACTGGAGAGGAATGGGAGCATCTTTCCCACCCAGAGTCCCACCCTGGGGCAATGACCCAGGCAAAATGTTCAAAACATAGACCTCCATCTCATTAGGAAGAGATTTCTAAACACTGCTTACTTGTTATATAAATTTCTTTTATGTAAATTTATGTTTATTACCTACCATCATTTGTAATGTATTTATGCTGTTCTATTCCACTACTGATGACAGAAAATGCTCTCACTAGCATTTTGAAATTATATGTAGGTTTATGGTTGCATGAAAAATTGTGTAATGTTTTAAATTTCAACTTGTTTATAATTTGTGAAAAAGAAATACAGTGGGGTAGTCAATTAAAGAACTTTGGGTATGAAAATATATATGGGGATGAAATTCTTGGATGGTGTAAAATGGAAATGTAAATTGAAAGAGAAAAAGGAAATGATGTAAATACCTTCAATTATTAAAGAAGATGTGGTATGTATACATACATACTTTTTAAATTTACATATGGTGTAATTTCCTCTTTATGGTTTATAGTTTTGTGGGTTTTGGCAAATGTATTTACCATCACAATCAAGATGTGAACCAGCCCTGTCCCTCCCCGCAAGTTCCCATATGCTCAATCCTCCCCCCAGCACCAGTCACTGCTAACCACAGTTATATTTCTATCCCTATATTTTTGTCTTTTCCAAAATCTTATTTAAAGGAATTAGACAATCTTTGAGGTCAGGCTTCAACTTTTTATTGTGATTGTCAAGAATTCATTCCTTTTTATTGGAGAGTAGACTTTCATGGCATGAATGTATCATTTATTTATTCATTCAGCAATTGAGGGACAGTTGAGATTTTCCAGTTTGGAGCCATTACAAATAAAGCTGCTATAAAGATTTCCACATTTTACTTGGGTAACTAGACAGAAATGGGATTGCTGAGTAATGGCACCAGTAACCTTTTTTAAAAAGAGATATATGTTCATTTTTCCAACACGCATACAAGTTCACAGCTATCTATGCTGTTTTAGAATGTAGAAATACTTGTATTACTACCAGAACGTCAAATTACCACGTATGACACTTGGTGATTACTTTTCTGAGGTTATTTTCACAGAACACAGCAGAAATTTCCAAATTATTTTTTCCAAGGCCAGAGTATTATATGAGACCAGGACAAGCCGATAACAAGCTAATAGTCATGCAAGCTTCCACATTACACAGGAAAAAAGGCTCTTTGTGGTAAAGGGTCTCAAGTATCTTATATTGGAATCTGTGAGGTAGTTCTCTTTTGTGGATGTGGATGAAACACACACTCTTTCTGAATCTGCTCGTTAATTCTTGAGATTCATTTCTAAGGCCCATTTCTGGGGTTTCATTACATAACACTGAAATCAAAAAGCAGAATTGGTGTGATAAACGTAGTACCACCCCCCTCCCCCAACTGGCACCACAGAAGCCCCAGCCTCCCACAGTATCCCTGATTACACGGGCATGGTGTCTTGGACCCTCAGTAAACAGCACAGCTGTGGCTACATGTGAAACAGGGTTAATCGTAACAGGTAATTACAGCTAGATGACAGCCACACAGGGCCTGAGGACCACACTGGGACCTCTGTGTTTCTGAAAACATCTATGATAAAGGGCAAAACAAAGCCGGGCTTGGTGGTGCACGCCTTTAATGCCAGCACTCAGGAGGCTGAGTTAGGAGGAGCGTTGTGAGTTTGAGGTCGGCTTGGGCTACAACGCGAGCACAAGGCTGGCCTGAGCTACACAGTGTGACCCTGCCTCAAAAAACCAGGACCAGGAGTTTGGCTCAGTGACTTAAGCACCTGTCTGACAGGCACAAGGTTGTGAGTTCAATCCCCAGTGCCGCAAAAAAAAAAAAAAAAAAAAAAAAGGGCAGGGGGGCAAAACAGTTTTTTCAGTGGACTTGTATAGCTTAGGTATAAATGGGCAAAGTGGTAAGATTTTAGAAGCAAAATACACAAAATAGACAAATTACACAGACTATAGCATTCAGCTTCCATATACATAAGGCCTCCACTAGAAGCACCAAAGTAACTAATTCAAAGTAATTATTCTGTTTTTGGTTTGTTTCTGTGATGCAAAAAACCCACTAATGATGAAAGGCAACTGAACCAAATTCTAAACTCATGTTCACCTAGGCATCCTACTTACCAATAATCCCTTCCTGAGCCTGAGGAAGGCCTTTCTGTCCCCCTTCCTTCACTGAGATAAGCATGTTCTCCCTGCAGCTTCTCAGGCCATTCCTGTCAATTTTTCCAGGCCCATCCCACACCAAGTCCAGGCCTGCTCACCAGGATTTTGCTCCAATTTAGCAGCCCAGCCTCCTCTCACTACACCTCTCACTCAAGGACTCACTCACAAGACTTAAAAAGAGGTCTACTCTAAAGGAAAAAAGAAAAACACTGCGGGAGTGCAGGAGGAGACCCAACCTTCCTTTCCACTGGGGAGGAGGGGAAAGAGGACATAGACAAGCCAAGGCAAGGAAGATCCAGCCCAGCTTGCACATCTACTGCAAATAACCTGAAATTCTACAACAGATTCCCCATGCCCGGAAGCACGTTGGAATTCCCTATAGTGGAGACAAACGCTAATTCTGCAAGCATCTGAAGGTGCAAAGGACTGTCAAAGAGGAAGAGCCCGGAGCTGAGGATTCAGGTAGCTGAGATTACTACAAAAGAAGAGACAGCAGGAGGTCCCTGGATTTTATGGGGCACACACACACACACACACAAAAGTCAGAATAACAACAGACCTTAGTCAATTGTTGTGGCACATTTAACTTTAAAAAAGTTGCCAAACTGTGTGCTGATCTATTTCAAATGACCCTATCCTTTTATATTCTGCCAGCACTTAATACTGTCAGATTTTTTAATGCTAGCTATTTGAATAGTTGTGAGATGGTATTTCATTATAGTTTTAATCTACATTTTACTAATGACACTGAACATATTTTTAGGTGCTTACCCACTATTCATATATGGTTTTTCTTTTCTTCTTTCTTGCTGAAATCTTCAAGTATTTTGTCAAAATTGTATTGAATTCTTTTCTTTTTATAGAGTTTTGAAAAATGCAAGTCTTTAGCCAGAAATTCAATTTACAAATATTTTCATTAGGTCAATGGCTTAACTATTGATTCTCTTACCAGTGACTTTCAGAGAAGAAAAATTTTTAATTTTAATAAAGTCTAATGTATCAATTTTTTCTTTATGAATTATGCTTTTTGCCATTACATCTAAAATCTCTGCCTAACCCAAGATTACAAAGATTTTCTCCTAGAAATTTCATAGTTTTAGATTTTAGATAGAGATCTATGACAATTTTGAGTTAATTCTTATACAAAATACAAAGTATGAGTTTAGTTTTAAATGTTTTTGCAAGGACATCCAGTTGTATCAACAACACTTGTGTAAACATATTTTTTAAATGAATGGTGGTAACACCACCAGTACTTAGATTTTATTGGATTCATTTTGGGAATATGGTGAGCAATGAAATGCTTTTCTTTTCAAATGTCAGCATTCATGATATACAGGAAATTGCATCCTTTGCAAACACTTGAATTATGATAAACAATTTAGAGGAAAGTTTGATAATGTGTGGAGGTTGTCTTGTTTTTCTTAAGATTTTTTTAGGGACTAGTTAAGCAAAAAGTTTGAAGTCCACTCACTCTTAAGCACTAGCAAAATAAATAAAAAAGAAACTTACTGTAGAATATTTCTAATGTTCAGGGTAATTATTTGCCATTAACAGAAAAATTAGCAAGAAAAAGGCAAAAAAAGACTTTCTAGCTTCTAATTTGGGGAGGGACATTGGGTATTATGACCAGCAGCCAAGTTCAATAACACAGGAGGGAGAGCAGAATGGAGGGTACAGAAAGAAATAAACAGAGTGTGGAACTTGTTGTATTTGGGGTGCCTCTGGATATAACAGAAATTACTGTCCCATGGGTTTTGAGTTCTGGTGGGTTTTCTTTGCTTACAATTCAATAGTGTTTTTCCTTTCTATTCTCTTTTCATGTGTATATGTGCACATGTGCATAGGTATGTGAGTATGATAGAAGGTTTGGTTATTTCTTCAAATATTTATAGTAGTAGCATAACCATAGTACAATGAAAAAAACAATCAAAGGCCTGGGAAACATGCGGGCTTGGAGTGTGAATTCTACCTCTGCTGGCCACTGGTTGTGTGGGGTGGGCACAATACTTCTCTAAACTTGAGTTTCTTCGGTGGTAAAATGATTATACTGATATCTTCTTGAAATAGATTCCTATATTTTTTTCTCTCTTAGGATTTCAACCTAGGGCAAAAGGTAAAAGTTCAGACACACATTCTAACACAAAGGGCTAAGTAGATCTAAATTATTTATTTATGTATACATGGATGCAAGTGGGTGTGGGAAACGAACTATAATAATGCTAAATTAAAGCTTTCGAAAACTTATAGAGCAAACAAAATGTTATAAAATGAGTTTGTATCAAAGGCTATACTCAGTTCAATAACTAATGAGGGAATGTCGCCATTGGTTCAAAGAACACATGAGATGATAGTTATTTATAGGTAACTTAGAAAAGGAACATGCGGATAAGATAGTTTATTCAATAAAAAACTGGTTAGTACTACATCCCCATAAACAGAGAACTTTGACATCATCTTTTCCACCAGACAATAACTGCTTACATTTCGAAGGACAAAAACCTCCATATTAATCACCAATGGAAAAATCCAAGTTGCAAACCCAGCACTATACTGAAAGAACATCTTGTAATCTCTTTTTCCTATTTCAAAGTTTCAGATCATTTTTCTGACAAAGAGAAGACAAACAAACCAGCTTGAGAGAAGTTCAGGAGAAGAGCTTTCTATGATCAGAAGTGCAACTAAAAATGCACTACAAATTATTTATCTTCCTTTAAATTTAATTTCTGTCTTGAAGTTCTGAGATATCCAATTTCTGTCTTGAAGTTCTGAGATATCCAAAACTCTACCCACTTACTTCCAGAAATAGTCAATCACTTTTATGATTTTCAAGTTTCAGGTTTAAATGTGATCAAATACAGTGGTACCTCTGTTCATGAATTTAATTTGTTTTACAATTTTAGGGAAGCTGGTCACAGTTGTGCCTGGGTGGGGAAGATGGCTGTGGCAGTGTTTGTCACCTATGTGGAGTTTGTGAATGGAAGCAGAATTTTGTCAAATGCTTTTGTTTGAGGACCGAATTATTTGCAAACAGAAGTGTCTGTGAACCAAGGTATTACTACTAAAGTACACACTTGCAAATACAACACTGCCCACAGAAACTCTCCACCCAGGCACGGGATCTGAGAGAGGAGAGCGCTCAGGAGTGTACCCACCGCTGAGGCATGCATGGAAGAAGGTGGTGCACTTCGCTATATTAAGCTGTCCTGGCTGATTCAGCCAACACCTATAGTCTTCCTAGTCTCACCTTCAGCTGCCATTCTTCCTCATCGACATGCGAGCGCTTCCATTTCTCAGGTCCACACATATCATTCTCTGTCCTCCCTACCTGCCTGCCACGATCCACAGGAACTTCTTCCTTTCAGATATTCTCTATGCACTAACCAAAGGGCCACCAAAAATTCTGAGTGCTCTCTCACAGCACCTTGGGAGTCAGATCAGGGCCAAGCAGAGCCTCCAAGAACTTCCCTAGGCCTATTCACCTCAAACAGTACACACCGGACTTGCAATTTTTCCCCAAAGCTGTACTCTGGAAATAAGTTACAGGATTACTTTGCTCCAGGAGACCAGACCTAAAGGGATGTTATTATTTCCTCTCTAGGTCTGGCTAGGAGACATGAGGACAGACCTGAAGTTCAGAGTTCCTCTTCCCTTTCAAATGCCAACACATTTACACTCAATTCTAATGGTCTTATTTCTCTTCTCTTTTTTCTTTCTTTCCCTATCCTCAGCCTCAGCCTAGGGTACCTTTATCTGGTAGGGTAGGAGATGGAAAGATTACTATTTATTAACTGAGTGCCCTGATCTCTTAAATAAATAACTGTATTTGAAAGACCTCTAAACTTTGAGATTTAAATCTAGACATTTCTGCCTTTGTTCCACAGCTTCTTCTCAGCAACCCTCTCTATCCTGAAGGAAAATGCCAGACTCTGGTCTTAGCTGATTGGCAAGTCTATGGCAGCAGAGGGAGATGGGAAACACCACCGAATACGTCGCATGTCCGCCTGCTACATTAGTTTTATATGACGTACACTCTAGGTGTGACCTGCAATAATCCAGTTTCCATTAAAACTTGACTGGCTCACGGTGTGATTACATCTGGCCCTGAATCATCTTCCAGTCATGGATTTGTGGGCACAAACTCATCTGAGCACATTAAAGTTGGCTCAGGACACAACGGGAACAGGCCACAATTGCCTAGCCTGAGGCAAGCTGTTTGGCTCCCAGCGGGAGTCTCAAAACCCAGCCTGTCCTGCACAGCAGGGGATCAGGTTGGGGAGTGAGAGCCAGGGGAGGGCGATCCCTGCATCCCCTGTCCACATCAGGGTAGAAACCCTGCCAGCAGGAACAGCGCGGCTCCTGGCAAAGCCCCTGCCCAATTCCCTGAACACTGTGGTCACCGAGGCCTGTGTTTGCTCTGAGATGTGGGTTTGGAAAATGACCTCCCGAGGTCTGGCACACAACTGAGTTCTCAGAGGGGAGAGGATGAGAAGCTGACGCCTCTGCAAGGTGGTTACGAAAACGTAGCAGACTGTTACTCCTGGGAACAGTGGTACAGGGCACAGTGCACACTGAGCGTCCACCTCAGTAAGACGACCCCACAGCCAGGGACATAAAATCACATCATGGAAATACAGCCCTCAGAGGATCTAAGAACCAGCTAACACAAG
>RJWM01016370.1:0-45665 GCA_004363535.1 Dasyprocta punctata
ACTCTTATCTGTGAGTCTCTGTAAAAATAAAAAAAATAAAAATAAACATTTTCAAAATACAACAACAAAGGGAAATATTACCATTTAAAAAGGGAAGAACTGGGGCACAGAAATAATTAGAACAAAGCAAGACAGAACATCAGTGTGGCAATGATTAAATCCTGTAGCTCCATATTTAGTACCTATAGCAGTTTATGGTAAAATAGTAAATCTACAGGGTTTGATCATCCCCTTCCATATGACCTTGCTGGTTATAGCCCACATGTTTGATCACTTGGGATAGTTGTTTTTGCTTCTTTCAGGCTTCTTCTGCAGACATTCCAACTGCCTAGCACCTTCAAATTGCTGGGTTTTCTATTCTAATTTTGGTCTTACTCTTATAGATTTATACTTTAGCCTTTAAGGGACACATTGACTGACCTCCCACGTCTTCTTCTGAAAACTGTATGGAAGCCTTCATAACCCCATAACTTTTGCATTCTGCATGCTTAAAAAACCATCACCTCACACATGATACCAAGGACTATCACCATCTTGAGCAGTAGCTGTTTCCTTTTGACCATAGCTTCTGAGGGCTCTAATTGGTTATATTGTTGAACGTGGGCAAAGTTTTCCTAGACAGCCCGAAAAGAGCAGGGTACCATTGAGTTCTCTTCTCCAATAGAATTCTTTCAGGGTAGTTTAGCAATTTACAACCTTGAGCTTTTGACAGGTGAGTCTGATCAATTCCTGAGATGCCCTCAATCAAACTTCCCTATTATCCAGGATTCACAGTACATGACTTCTTTTTAATTGTGTTAACCTCTTCAGCAACTGTAATGTTCTTGGACCCTGATTTTCATGCACATTCTATGCAGCCAATTTGCAGTTTTTATACCTCTCAGCTCTGCTTTTTGTTCTTTATTCCCATGGGATTTCTAGCTAAAATCATCTGAGAACAACCATGCTATAGCTTGAAAGTTGGGCTGTCTTTAACTAACGTTAGCAAGTCAGTCCACCATCTTTAACTCTCACCTTATAGTTACTCAAAGGACATGTACAAAATGTAGACAACTTATTTACAGAATGAAACATGCATGACCCGTACTCCAATTTACAATAGAGTCTTTGGTCCAAACTTGACACTAGATGAGCCTGGACTTTACTGTTTACATTCCTGTCAATATTGTGGCATTCTTGGCTCCAGCCAGAATCATTCATCAAGCACTTATTATGATACTTTACAGCTTCTCTAACCTATATCTCTAAATTCCTCCAAGAAACTAATTCCAAGTGATTGTGAACCACATAATCATGAATCATCATACTAACAACCTCACTCTTCATACTAATTTTCTGTATTTCTCATGTTATCATTCCTGGGACAAAATATCTGACAACAGCAATAAATAGGAGGAGAATTTTGCTTGGTTCATGATTTCACAGTGTTCTGTCCAAAGTTGAATGGTTCTACTTCTTTTGAACATTTTGAGTTATAAACTTATCATTGCACTAATCCATTGATTAATGTAGCACCTCCTTGGTCTGATCACTTTCCAAAGCTCCATTCTCTAAACTCACAATACTTTTTTGAGACAGTTTTTAATCTAATCCAATGTAGCTATTTAGAAGAAAAAGAGAATCAAGTTTCAATATACTGACAAGTTTTATGACGTTCATTCTGGAAACAGCAATCAAACAAGTTTTCCCCCTAAAATTCAGGTTTTCTAACTCAGCCCGAATACAAAGTTAATCTAATTGTATTATAAAATTAATTTGTGTAAAAACAGATCAGTCAGATGAACAATTGGAAAAAAGAAATCATGAAAAACAATTTATTTGCCACCCACATGTTCTAAAACTTAGGTGAAGTGTTTAGCATACTTCTAATTTGCTGTCAATATGCCAATCAAATAATATCCTGTTTCCCATTTAATATACTGTGTTTTTTCTCTTTTTTGCAAAATAATAAGGTTTGGATGTTGAATATCCCCCAAAGATCCATGAGGACAATCTTTATTTTCCAGGATGAAAATATGATAGTAGAACATTTGATTTAGTGGGAGATACTTTGTTCATATGGGCATGGGTAAGTCTTGAATGTGATTGTGAACCCTGGTTCCATCCTCACTTCTTTTTGATTTCCAACTATGAGATGTGAAGTTGATATTTTGCTCCACCAAACACCCCTGTGGTGGTACACTGCCCTGTCAGAGACCAAAGAAATGGGTCCACTTGATCAGAAGATAGAACTTCCAACACCATGAACAAAAATAAATATTTTTGCTTTTATGAGTTGATTATCTCAATTACTTAATTAAAATGATATGCCACTATTACAATATAGTTTACTTGTGGTACAGATTTCTTTTAACGGAAATATCAAAACATGGGGAGACTTGTCATGTTACCCCTTTCCTGTTTCCATTTATATACTGATTCCCCACTCTCAAATTCTAAATGAGAGAAATATAATGAACTTACACTGACACACTGTTATTGTTCCAAGTCCATGGATTACATTAAGGTTCACTCTTAGTGGATTTTGCCAAATTCTATCTGTTTTGATGAATATTTAATGAAATTTGCACACCATTATAGTACCATACAGAGTAGCTTTATGGCATCAAAATCTTCTGTGCTCAATCTACTCATTCTTTCCTCCAATTATCCCCTGACAGACACTAATCTCTTTACTATCTTCTTGAATTTCTCGTTTGTATAATGCTTCATACTTGAAATAATATTGATATAGCGAAAAGAAACTCCCCATCTACTAGATGTCTCATAGGAGTTCATGTTCTCGAGAATCAAAGAATGAATTTTAGGAACAATGAAGGTTAAGAGCAGAATATATTTATTGAGATAAAGAAAGCTTCTGCCTGAAAGAGAGACAGAAGAGTTTTCAAGTGGTTTGCCAAAGACTGTGTCTTTTCTAGGGACTTATATAGAGCAATCCCCAGGGTGAGGCAGGTCTACAGTAGAAAAAAAGGAACCTCACAAGGTGGGCATGAGGTGGGACAGAACTATGACCAACCAATAAGATTAGTTGCTAAGGAAAAGTTGATAAAATTGCGGACAAATGGGGAAGTGAATCATGTAGCAAGTGGGCATGAATATAGAGCAAGGGCTATGTAGGTACTGGGTTGGATTCCTGACTCCTTCTGGCTTTCTCAGGGTGATAGAAACCTATTTAGAATATCAATCCCTGATGTTTACCCATAGGATGTGTGTGTGTGTATTTGTTTGATCTTTTCTCTTGAGGTCTGGCCAACAGCAGTAGGAGTCTGTCTCCCCCACAACTGCAATCTATCTTCTGCACTGGTTTCTTCCAGAACCCAGCCCTGTCTGACTGCCTATAATATTTTTGTCTAACTCAGTTGTCTGTAACAATATTGTAAGTAGCCTTTGAAGAATGGCATCTCTCAGCTAGCAATATGTCTTAAGATTCTTCCTTGTCTTTTTTATGGCTTCATAGGTCATTTGTTTTAGCAGCAATGTTCAATTACTTGAGTGCCTCTCAGTTTATTTATTCATCTAGCTACTAAAGAATATCTTGATCCAAGTCTTTGTGATTATGAATAAAACATCCATAACGTCCTTGTCTAAATTTTTGTGTGTATAGAAGTTTTTAACTCACTTGAATAAATTGCAAGAAGTATAACTGCTAGATTACAAGATATGAGTATAGTGAGCTTTGTAAAGAATTCCCAAACTGTCTTTCAAAGCAACTATAACATTTTTTATTCCCTTCATCAATGAATGAAATTTCTTACTGCTTTACACACTTTCAAGCATTTGGAGTTGTCATTGCTTTGGATTTTGGCCACTGTAATACAGATGTTACATCTCATCATTGCTTAATTTGTAATTATTTAATGATATATGATAAGTATATTTTTATATGCTTATTTATGTCTGCATTTACTTTTGTAAGGTTTCTGTTTAGATCTTTTGCCCAATTTTTAAATCTAGTTTGTTGATTAAATATTTTTTAGTTTTAAAATTTCCTTGTATATTTCTGATAACAATAAATTATCAGATATATTTTTGTAATATTTTCTCAAAGTCTGTGTCTTTAAAATTTTTTCTTTATTGGGATAGATTTTCAGTCCATAATGATGACATACCTAGTGTGAAATTGGTACATGCACATAGCACATTTCAAGCTTTTCCTGTCCTTCCTCTCCTCTTTCTTCCCCTCTCACTATTTTTTCTTCTTTTCAGTACAGATTTAGAGCATTTTAATAAATTTTTTAAAAATTAATTTTAATTCATTTTCTCAATAATTTTCTTCAAATATCTTGCTTTTAATTTTATGTAAAATGTCATAATCATTTTGGAGGTCATCTAGATTTTTTCAGTGTTAATTTCTGGAATTTTTATAGCTTTACATGTCATGTTTACGTATATGATTGATTTTAAATTAAGCACTGTAAAATGTTTTAGCATCGTTCACTGAAATTATTGCCTTTTATTCAGGGTTTTTTCTTTGCTCTGCTGTCAAAATCAGTTGACCATGTTTCCATGAGTCCACGTTTGGCTGTCTATCCATTAATTTGTCCATTATTTTTCTAATTTCACATTTTCTTGATTATTTCAGTTTTATATTATGACATGAAAATTGGTATTGTCAGTTTCTTACTTTGTCTTTTTCCTACTTTGTACTAGACCATTAAGTATTGTTCAGCACTGGATCTTTTGCTTCTTCATATAAACTTTAGAGTCAGGATGAAAGTAGCCACAAAACAGTTTGCTTTGGTTGTTGACTAAGGCTGAGCAAAGTTTATACATCATACTGGAAAAATTCTTAACATTAAGTCTCACATAATAATAGTGGACTTGTCTGTGTTTTTTGTGGTTTTGTCAGCTTCGGTTTCATGTATTTGATGTTTTATTATTTGGCATAATACATTAATAATATAGATAGATAAATCAATTAATGATAGATGGATAGATGGATAGATAGATAGACAGATAGGATATATAGATGACAGTTAGGTAGATAGATAGATAGGTCCCATTTAGCTTTTCATTAATTTCTTTTATCAGAATTTTGTAAACTTTCTCATATAGAACTTATACATATTTTGCAAGCTTATAGATGTTTCAATATTTTGTGTATTAACAAATGACATTCTTTCAAATTTTAAATTCTACTTGTTTGTACAAAAGAAGTAAACTTTTGTATGTTTACCTTGTATCCAGCAAACTTGTTATAATTATTTATTATTTGTAGAGCATTTTTTCATTTCTTTCAGAAACTATTTTCGATTTTTGAGGATTTTGAGGGGTTGAGCCAGGGTGTCACTATGTGGTTTAGGCTGGGCTTGAACCCACTTTGTAGTCCAGGATGGCCTTGAACTCGCAGCGTGACACCTGCCTAATATTCATAAGTGCTGGGATTTTAGGTGTGCATCACCACAGCAGACTTCATTTAGATATTCTTGAAAGACAATCTTGTTTCAATTTTTTTCTCATTTTCATCCTGCAAAACTTTTATTACCTTTTCTCATTTTGTTACAAAAGCTAAGAATTCCAATATGATACTGAAAATGAGTGATGAGAGGAAACACTTTTTTGTTGTTTCTTATTCCTTAATATTTCTATTTTCTCACCATTAAGTATGTTTACACCACTACATTTTTTGTAATATTCTTTATTGAAGTCAAAGAAGTTGCACATTTTTCTAGTCTACTGAATGTTTCTCATTAATAATTGGTGATGAATTTTGTCAGATGGTTTCTGTATCTATTGGTATGTGCGTTTTTTTCTTTAGCCTGTAGACATATGGTTTGCATTTTTAACAAATATGGAAACCTCTTTGCCTACAAGGCGAAATTTCACTTGGTCAAGGTTTATAATTCTTTCTGTACATTGCTGGGTATGATTTGCTGGTATGATGTTGAAGGTTTGTGTATCTTTGTGCATTAATGATTTTGCTTTTTAATTTTATTCAAACAATATTTTGATATCTAAATAATGCTAGCCTTATAAAATGTTACAAAATATTTCCTGTTTCTTTTTCCCTATTGGAAAATGAAGCATGATTTTTCTCTAAGTATTTGGTAACATCTACCAGTAAATTCCTATGTGATTGATATTTTATTTTATAGAAAGTCTTTGATCATTCCTTCATTTTTTATCAGATATGTCTTATGACATTGCCTCTTTCTTTTTCTGTGTATTATGACAGACAGTGTAGCACAAGTAATTCATCAGTTTCATCTGTTATCAATTATGTAGCCATAGATTTGTTCATATTTTATTATTTTAATGTCTGTGGAATCTTTACTGATACTTCTTTTTCCTTTTTCTGATATTAGTAGTTTGTGTTTACTAAGTTTTGCTAATTTTCTGCTTGCATGTTTTTATTCATTTTGGATAAATAAATTATGAAATTTTCAACTATGAAGCTGGATTCTTCTTTCTCTTACATTTTCCCAGCTTTTAGTTCATATACTTTGTTCTGCAACTGGGTGCATATACACTAAACATTATTACATTTTCTTAGGAACTAACTCATTGTAATTATGTATTATCCTGCTTTTTACTGACAATTTTCTTTGTTCTGAATTATCCTTTCTAAAATAAGTATACTACCTTTTTTCCTTTGATCACCATTACTATCATGTATCTTTCTCAATCTTTTTTTTTGTATATATATATACATACATATATGATATATATTCATATTAAAAGTTGATTTTTGTAGACAGTATAAACTTGGGTCCTGTTTTGTGATCCACTGTGATAATCTGTAGCATATAGACAGCAAACCAAGTGTGTTTTTCACAATTTTCTTCAATTATGGTTGGCCTTAGGGGAGATATACTTGCTTTTGTAGGATAATTTAACAGAACACAAGATTGTAGATTGGTATTTTTTCTCTAAATCCCTTAAATTTCATTTCACTGTCTTCTTACTTAAATGTTTTCTGAAGAGAAGGCTGTAACTGTTCTTAAACTTCTTTGTCAATAGATAAGATATTTTATTACTGTATACTTGATAAACTTACATTTGTTTCTCTTTAGATTTCTGAAATTTGAATATGATATGCCTTGATGGGTTAGGAGGTTCATTTTGCTTGGTATTCTTTGATGATCCTGCATTTTTTTGTCATTTGACATCAGTGTGAGGAAATTCTCAGTCATTATTGTTTCAAATATTTTTTCCTTCTTCTTTTCTCTTTTAGTGTGCACACTAATTCATACTTCATAGCTTTTTTATATCTTCAACTGTTCCTGAACATTCTGCCCCATTTTTCTATTTATTTATTTATTTTTGGTACCAGGGATCAAACTCATGACCTTGTGCTTGCCAGGCAGGTGCATGTGCTGCTAAGCTAAATTCCCAGTCCCATTCTGTCCTATTTTTAACCCTTCTCTCTTTGAATTTCTGTTTTGAAGGTCTCTGCTGACATATCCTCAGGTTTAGAGATTCTTTCCTTGTGAGTGTCTGGTCTGGTATTGAGCTTATCAGTGACATTTTTATTTCTGCTATGACATTTTTGATCTCTGGTACTTTAAGAATTCTTCAAATTTCCATCTCTCTGCTTACATTACCCATCTGTTACTGTGTAATGCCTATGATCAACTACATTTCTTAGCATAGGTGCTATAAATTTGCACTCTGATAATTCTATTATCACTGCCCTAAGTCTGAATCCAATGCTTGATATTTGAATCTGTGTTATTTGATTTTTATTATTATTTCATATTTTCTTGATACCGGAAAAAAAGAAACTGGAAAAAGGATGTTGGCAATGTGTGTAGTGGATTCTGAATTATTCTGAGATGAAGTCTTAATATTTTTATCCTATGCTTTTAAACTACAGCATTCAGTAGTGATGTCTTAGGTAGAATAGTTTTACTAGCTTGGATTGTTTGGGGTATTTGTGTTTCCCAAGATCAGTTAGGTTCTGGTAACTACCTCATAATTTAGGTTCTGCCAAACTAGTTCTGTTTTGAAGGCAGGTCTTGTTAAGAAGAGCAGAATCTTGGCAGGCATGCTGGTACTTGACTGTAATCCCAGCTACTTGGGAAGTTGACATGGGGGAATGAGGAGTTCAAGGCCAGCATGTGCAATATAGCATAGCTCTGTCTCAAAACCTGTTGCAGAACATTTCAAACTGCTACATTGTTTCCTTTCTAACTTCTACCTGCCAGAAACATGAGGTGAATTTGCACTACTATTCCCTGTTAGAATCTATTGATGTGTTTTCAAGTAGTAACTCACTAAAGATTTATGTCTTAGAAATGTCCGTAATAAACCTCTATTCTTTAATCAATTGCTGTTCATAATTTTCTAATGTCATAATCATTACTGTGAAAATTTTTTCTCATGGGTTTCTGTTCCAATAATTTATGATTCTCTACTTGTTTTTAGATTTCAATTTTTGGGTCAGTGGTTCACCCTTTTTCTGCACTTCAGCAGATTCTAACACTGGGTTTTACAAAATTATCCCTTAATTTTGTTCTGCAAGTATTTTGTTTAGCATAATAGTAGCTGGCTCTGTGTCTCAGTACCTGGGCCTGGGGAATATGGGAAGATATCTTTGTGTTGACCCATTTGGGATGATGAAATGCAGTGTGTGCGTGTGTGCAAAAGCATCAAAACGTGTTGTACACCCACTACCTACTCCATGAAACAATTTTTGTATATGTTTAGCTGAGCATGAGAAGCTTATAATACACCCACAACACTCCAGAATTTATTTTACTAAGTTTACTTTTGATTTTTTTTTTTGGTGGATGTAGCCTAATTTTTTTTAACAGTTTTTGTTTATGTATTGTTTTTTTTTATTTTAAAGAGGATAAAACAGAATAAAACCAACCAAAACAAACCAGTGTAAGAGATACGGGACTTTAAAACATTACAAAGTCAGCAATAGTTACCATAATGCCTCTTGATGTCTTCAAAATAGCTGCAGATAACTTTGAACATAGTAAAGATCAAACAGAACAGAATAGAATAGAAACAATAAAAACAAAACAATGAATGTAATAAAGGACTTAGTAGCAATTTTGGATTTACTATTGGCTTAATAGTAAATCCAAAATTGCTACCGTAATACACCTTGCTATCTTTGAAATAGCTGCTCCTGCCATCAGATTTGATATATGCAAACAAAAGAGAATAAAACCCAATCCCATAAAACAATGGAAACAATATAGGACTTCCAAAACAAGACCATAGGAAATCAACAATGACTGCAACCCTCAGAAGGAGATACCCCCTAGATGTCACACTGTGTACCACTATCCTCTAAACCTGTGATCAGACCACTTGCCCTAGACCTGAAGTGTTAGAGAAACAGCAATTGCATTTCATCTCCATAACTATAATCACAGTCTGTGTTTCTCTGGATAAGCCAGTTGCTTATGGTGGGGTCTGACATCTGTCTGTTCTAGTCCAGCGGCAGCCTGTGCATGGTGATGGTTTCCAGAATGGGCTTGCTTGCTGATGTGGCTTTCTTTTCTCTACTCCCAGTCTGTGAGTGGTTCTGACTCACAAGTAGAGGTTAGGGTCTGTCTGGTCCAATCCAGCAGCAGCCTGCACATTGCACTGTTTCCCAGACTGACTTGTTTGCTGGTGTGGTCTTGTTTTCACTACCCCTGGTCCGCAAATGGTGCTGACTCAAGGGGAGAGGCAGGAGTCTGTCTGCTCTAGTCCAGCAGTGCCCCATGCATGGCGCTGGTTCCTAGACTGGGCTTGCTTACTGGTGTGGCCTTGCTCTCTCTACCCTCAACCCATGAATGCCTGATATAGTCTAACTTAATACAATGACACATGAAAAATAAAATTGCAAATTTTGGAGGAGGTCAAAAGTGAATCATCAAATTACTCATGTATGGATTATGAAGACAATCCATTATTATAGCATACATTTCTTCCTAACAGAAGAGTGGTGTGAGTGTATGAAATGGGGCAAGAATTGATTGATATAGACAAGAGAAATGCAAACCTCCTTGATTCAGGTGATGAAAACAGCAATGTGAGTATATATTTGACAAGTTGAAATGTTGCAAAACTACCATACAAATACAATAAGTGATACAATGTTAGAACTAGTTCTGAAAATATAGTGAGGATCTTGGCTGGGGTTAAACATTGGATAGGATGTCAGCACTGCCATTCAATGTTGGAAAATGTAACAAGTAAATGCTACAAGATGCTGTAAAATACAGAAAGGTTGAAATACAAGTAAAACATTTTGTATGCACCAATAGCCATATTGAAAAATGCATTTCTTATGACTGTACTAACTGAATACAAAGCAATCATAGGTCTCCTGTACTTAGCAGAGATTTCTCATCATAGTCTTAGGAATATAAAAAGACTTGTGGAAAAGTGATGGATCAAAATATGGGGTAAATTTTGTGCCCTTAGAGGAGCAAAGACTTATTATGCTTTGAATTTAGAAATTTATGCTGGAACTTAGCCATCAGGTCCTTGTTTGTATAGTAATAAACTGAATGATGTTATGAATAAACCTGTTGCTCCCGTCTCCTAAATTAATTGGAATGTGATATTCGACAGTTGGTTTACCAGTTTCCAATTGGCATGACACTGGCTAACAGCACAAGTTGAGCAGTGCAGAACTGTACATAGGAAAGAAAAAGAAATGCCAATTTCAAAATAGAGAATTGGATAGTACAATCTTTGAATTTCAGAAAGATTTCAATTGGCCTTGTATATGGCAAAGAAAAACAAACTGGTATTGCTGAAGTCAACATTGCATCATTATGACAATATTGACAAGGAGACCTCAACAAAATGGAAGCCTGTAGTAGAAACTTGCTACAACAAAACCAAAGGTGGAGTAGATATTAATGAATTATACAGCAAATATGTCATCCAAACAAAAAGCATTGGCCAATGATTATTTTACTCTATCCTAAACATGTGTGGCATAAATAGTTTGGTAGTTTACAAAGAAAATAACAAGGTGAAAACACTATGGAATTTTTTTAGAGGACTGGGCCTAGAACTTGTAAGAAATCATTACAACAGAGGAAAAATAAAATGCTTATGCCAGGGAAACTACACAAAAAAACTTTGGATCACACTGGTGAGCTGACAAGTGAGCAGGCAAGTGGAGCATCCCAAAGACCTACTGTGACAATAGGAAAACAACCAAAAAAATATACTGTACCCTACAAGAAAATACAGGAAACAAAACATAAATGCTATTAGTGCAATCAATGCTTCTGTACTGAACGTGCAATTTTCATAAAACATGACTGCCTTGGGTATGACAATTGAAGAAAAGATTCTTTCTGTGGTAGACTTCTGTTTGTGCTCACATTTATTGCACAAAGATTTTTATTTCTTATTTCTAAGTACCCATTGCATATTTAATATTTTATTTTATTTTCATCTCATTTTTTAATTTCAGTGTGATAGTTGAAATGAAGCTTAATTTTTGTAAAATGGTATTGATGTTTTCATTGTTGTTTGAATAGGAAATTATTTGTTGTTCTTTTTCAGAATTTGTTCACCAAAAGTCAGTCAATATTGAAAATTTTGATGCTTTTTCATAAACACTCAATAAATATTAGAAATGAAATACTTTATTTTAGTGATTTTTTTCTGTTAAATACTCATTGGTTATTTTAATAACCATAAAATTAAAATTAACAATTCACCAATAAAAATATTCTAAAGAATAAATGAGGGTTTAACACATCTATATTATTAGTCTTTATGACAAAAAATATTTCAAGCTACTAATTAATTGGCTTTTTCCTGTGATGTGCCCTTGGCTTTGGGTGTCACTTAACACCCATCTATTCTATCCAAAGTGATTAGTTCAATCCCTAGAACTGTATTGTGAAAGGAGAACATCTACTAGCAATATAAATATCCAAAGACCTACACATATATCAAAAATTAAATTAAAACATTTAAAAATATTTTTTACTCTTTCCCTAATCCAGGAAGACAAAGGAATAGTAATAATTCAGGAGAGTATGGGAAATACTACCACAAAAATGGCAAAAAAGTGATTAGAAGAAAAAAGTGAAATAAAGAGAAATAAGAGGTTTTCATTGTGACATCTTGATATCAGGAAAAGAACTATGAGAGGGAAATGAGAGAGAAAGGAGACATGGATAATAAGAGAAGTTATTATGGAGTAAGGGAGATTGATTTAAATTCATAAGATAGCAGCAACACAAGAAACAACTCATTGTGAAGGAGAAACTAATAAAATAAGGAAAGACACTATACATGAAAATGCAATAATTAACCCCTGTACAGTTACATACACAGAACGACACCACACACTCTAAAAGAGAAATAAAAGAAAAATAATATTTAATGATGATATTTATATACAGGAAAATAAAAAGAGGAATTTGAAACATTCTGAAAGGTGAAGGAAACAAAGGATACATGGCAAATGTAAATAGAATGTGAGAAAAGATATAAGGCAATTGAATTCAATTAATGAACAGAAATAGAGATTTAGTGATTCCTATAAAACAACCCTTGTTGGAAGAACATAATATTTCATGGTAAGATATATAGAAGTAAAATCAACAACTTGCACATTAAGTCTACAATTTATGAACAAGTTCCAATTTGGGAGGTTGTTTCCTACATAGGAATTTTTAGTAAGTCTGATGAAGTGAGTCATATACACCTTTGACACAAATACACAATATATATTGTCCTTTTCTACATAGAAGACCCCTCCACATCATCACTGCTTTTTCTCTTGCTTCTGGATATCCTAAACTCTGATTGAGCCACTGTCCTACTGCACAATATTGTACTCTTCAGTAAGCACACAGCAACAAAACTATGACAATGTCCAAAAAGCATTTGTGCTCCTTCTATAGTTTTTCTATGATTTTGTCATATGTATAAATCTTCATAATATGAGGTCTTTCCATATTTGTGAAAGTTCACAGCTGGAACGTTGATATATTGGAAACTTACTATACTCATAAGCACTTAAAACATATGCATGCATCCCTGGAACTTACCAAATTTTTTTTAAAAAGTAGATCCTCTTGGTTTTATCGATACTGAACTCAAATTACTCAAGAATTTTTCTCTGCCTGTTTCTAAATAGAAAAAGACATACAGAACATGTTGGAGGGTAATCTCTAACTCTCTACAGCTAAGGATAGAAAATCAAAGTACTCTAACAGTGGTGGAACTATCTCCTACCTACCAATTTAATCACGTTAGTACCTGTGAATGAGAGGACCAGAGAATTCAGATTTTCCACTCAATCTAATCTGTCACACACGTAATCCATGATTAAATTCAGACCATGAGTTCTGTACATTTTCAAACCACACTTTTTAAGGTATGTCTGTTCAGTGTCTGCTCACTACTGTAATTATACTCAGTGCCTCTGAGCAATTGTGGGAGGAATGAGCTTGGAGAGTCTGTGTTTTTGTTGGGGGCCTCTGCTGTCCAGCCTCTTGATGCTACCTGCAGATTGTCCCAAGACTAAGTCTGTCTCCGACCACAAATCCCACATTATCAACTACTTGCCTGTGTTTATACTCAAGTTGCTACTGTTTTATTCCTGCCTCTTTGTCTCACTTGGATTATTCCAGTCCAGATTTCCTTTTCCTGTGACCTATGAGGAAAGGTCTCTCCAAATCTCTTGATTTTTGTTTTACCTTGTCACAGTGCTGTGATAGATACATCTTGGAGTTACAGAAAATGTGGATATTTTCTTCAAGTACGCAGAGAAAATTACCCAAGATTGCTTCTAGGCCCACATCAGTCCAAATCTACTTTCTGCCCAGTTTATAAATGTAGGGTGCAAGAGGAGCTCCTAAAATGGCTTCCCAATCCAATCCTGTCTAAATCTGGAGAGAAAATACAAGAATTATCAATTCATCTCTATTCACTTGTGTGTAGTCAGGCATTTTATCTGGTCAGACTGTATCACTGTTTAATAACAGAATCAGTATTTGCAAGAGAATGTTTAGGTTTTCATTTTACCTTGCAAAGAAAGGAAATATTTCCCTTTCTTACTCAGCCATTGTTTTCTCAGTACCTTGTTTCAGGTAGTTTATTTATCTCTATAAAATAATAATACTTAGAGGTTTTCTCTGGTTCCCTCTGTCAAGACACAGTGTCATGATTGTGTACCTCATCCCTTAACTAGTCATTCACCTGTTGTTTGAGACAAAATTCTTTCATGACTGTTGTCTTGGTTACTTTTCACTTGTTGCTGAGACAAAATACCTGATGCCCAAAATTAGGGAAGAAAAGGTTTATTCTTACAGTTTCTTGGGAGTTTCAGTGCATTCTTAAGTTGGCTCCAATGCAGCATGGAGGGGCAGGGCTGCCTTCCATGGCAGCCATGAGCATCAAGGCGCGCTGGCGAGAGCGAGAGAAGGCAGGAAGCTGAAGACCCACCTTCCCTTACGCTGCATCTCAGCTCCATCCCTGGGCGGGCACGTCACTCGCATTGTCAATCATTGTGCCAGACTCAGCCCCATCAAAATTATGAGGACTTGGGGGTACATAGTGTTACCCAATACAACTGTGAATACAGACTGTCCTCAGATTGTGATCTCCTGAATTCTTTAAAATTATTTTAGCATTTTGAGTTGTTCTCTTTCTTCTTTTCTTTCATGATTTGCACAATCCTTCTCCTAACGAACTTTCCCTAACCATTCTCCTTCCCAGAGAGCAGATAAAAAGCGGTACAATAATTGATGTATCAATAATGTTGTTAACATCTCTTTTGGAAATTCTCTCACTCTGCTATTATTACTTATTAAGAATTCTATACCAAACACCATAATGTAAGTTTCCTGAAGGCAAAACTTGTATCTCATTCAATGTGCATTCCTGATTCTGTGCTTAATCTGGAACATAATGGAGGCTATACACATTTAATAAAAAATTAGATGAGTTATCATAAATTTTTTAAAATTCTATTTTAAAGATAGTAAAATACAACAAAACATAACAGAACAAAGTCAATCAAAACAAAGCAGTAGAACTGGTACAGAACTTCAAAGCAAGGTACTAAGAAAACAATAGTTACTATAGTATATCTTGTTATCTTCACAATAGTTGACCATTCCATCAGGTATAGTAAAATCAAACCAAAAACAAAGCACAATAAACCAAATAAAAACAAAATATGAAATAAAGCAAAAAAATTAATCAGAACAAAGCAAAACAAGGAGAACAATATTGGGCCTCAAAGACAAGACAGAAGGGAGTCGCCCATATTTGCTACATTGCATACTTTCACCTTCCCAAGAGATGCTCAGACTGCTGGCCCCAGGCCTGCAAAATCAATCAAACAATACAAGCATTTAGTTGCTTTATGTACCTTAGTTGCTATCAATTTATCTGGTCCTCTGAACCAGCAGGTTGCTTACAGGGTGTAGGAGGGGCTTTGATTCTTATCCCACATGCTGGTAGGTGTATGGAAGGCACATGTCTTTCTCTTCCTGGTGTCCACACTGGTCATGTACCACTCACCAGGAAGGCAGACTAGTTGTCTTCCAGTTCTACCATAAATTTTTAACAAATCCGTGCTGACTCTAGGAGTTTCAAAATTTCTGCTCATTTTTGATATTTATCATTTTATTCGATATATATCATTTTAAATACTGTGGTAACTGAGGGAAGCAGCAAGTCATTTTTATTGATTTTATTCATGTTATCTCCATTGTATCTATGAAGTTGTGCAATAATCAGCATATTTATTTTTATAAGTCATAGGACTTTGAGAAAAAATATGTTGAATTGTTTTGTTAAAGAAAAACAGAAAATAACAAGTGAAAATAAAATGATTTAGGTATTATCTTACCACTTCTTTTCCTGAATTCTCGCATTTTACCTTTTAACTATCTTGTGATTGTCTACCTTCCGGGAGTACCAGATGGAGTAATTCATTCATGTTAACATTGAGGATGAACATCTCAGTCAATTATTTAGAAACTTTGTCTAACCAACACAAAGCATCTGGGTACTGAAAATGTCTAGGGCCGGGGTTTTAGCTCTGCAGTGTAAGTGCCTGCCTGTCGTCAAGTGGGAGGTCGTTTGTTCAAAAAAAAATACAAAAATAAAAGGAAAAACACTTAAATGATTTGCAACATATTTCACATTGCATCCAGATGTTTTGGTGTTGTGTGGACAGTTTATTGCTCACAAAAGTGGAATCGTGGTTTAAACATTAACACAAGATAAGTTAAAAAAGTTATGAAGTCTCATTTTCCTATGCCTGAGTTTAAATATGCTTATTTCTCACATTAGTCAAACATTAGTAAACTAACACCATTTTATGAGCACACACAAAAAACAAGTTTCTAAATTTATAATAAGGAAAGAAAATTTTATTCTCTGATAAAATTTTCATAAAGGGTACTATATATCTACTAGTTTGTAACCTTCCTATATATTGAACTCATTCAAAATGTGGAAAATAGTATGGGATGAATACATACATAAAATAAATATATTTTCCAATGTGTGCAACATGCCTATGACTTTAAAAAGAAGGCTGAGGTACAGAAGTACACACCTGTAATTGCAGCACTTGAGTAGCTTAGGTAAGAGGATTGCCACAAGTTCGAGTCTAGCCTGGAGTATATAAAGTTCACTGCCAACCTGAACTACATTTCAAGAACCTGTCTCAAACAACAAAAACAAAAGGAAAAGTAAAAATGAAAAAGAAAAATTCTATAGGAATCTTGGGCTTGTGAAAAAATAAGTTTACACATTCTGGGAAAGTTCCACTCCTAATTTTCAACTTATTAAATCAAAAGAATGAAAAGAAGTGGGAAAATATTTGAGGTATTCATGAAGCTAGAGCGTCAAACAAACTAGCATGCTGTTTATATTTAATGTATTTAAATTCATAAGGGCAACAACCTTTCCAATTTATTTTTAGTTCTTGAAATCAATCTTATAACCTGTGATAGATTTCATTTTCAGCTCTTTAACCTTTACTGGGATTGACTTACTGTTAAAACAGTTAAAGTAAGGCTGATCAAATCTGTCATACAAGCAGTAGTAATACTTGAATGTAATGAAGCCCACTCATTCAAATCTCTAGGTATATAAATTCATCCTTAATCATAAGAAAAATGGTCTCATAAATTATGCTGTGTGTGTGACATACAATTTTAGATTAATTTCATAGTTTTACATTGTTTAAAGTTCTTTTGTTTCATCATTATGTGCCTACCTACCAAAATTCTGTAACTTATGACTTTGTTTTATAAACCATTAATTTATAATCATTTCACATATGTCAGTTCTGATAATTATGATTCTGTACATTTCTTATCAGTTGACAGTATTTGGGTAGAAGCATCCACCTTTATTATTATTTACATGGCAATTTCACCATCTTTATATATTTATTGAATTCACAATTATTCTCTTGAGTGATGTTCATAGTACAGTTTAGAAATGTCTACCCTTACTTGATCTTTTCAACCAAATGAATCTGATATATTTAATAACAATTTTAGTTAAAATATTTTCCCCTTTACTGACTGGGAAGTACTGAAGTTTTGTTTTTTTGTATCCAAAATCTTCTAAAGCAGTTAATATCCCATTATGTTATATATAATGACGTTTGGAATCCTCCCTTAAATTACATTTTGCAAGAGGCTCCCTGATAGAAATTCCTCTGGAAAACTTCAGTGAAATTGAGTTTTCTATTAGGTTATGAATACAAATGAGGACAAGGAAGACAAGTAACAAATTTCTCTATTATTTTCTTACAAGTTCATATCTTGCTGTAGAAATAATACCTGCAGTTTAATGTTTATCACTACCTAAAACATATTTTTATGTGTCAGATTTTCACTGATTATTATTTGTACAACACAGTTTATTGAATTCAAGCCAAGGTGAGGGATATTACAGAATATATAGTTACATTTTGGTTAGATTGGATTATGAATTGTTTTACATGTGTAGTTGTTATACGTAATCATGAAAGTTTGATGTGAGTTAATTCTCCAAGAACCGAACACTTGCTGTAAACCTTAAGGATTTAGACAATAAAGTGCAATTAGGTTGGCTGTGGTTACTTTTTTTGTAGTGAATGCTAGAAAACTGCCAATTCTGATTTACAGCAACTAACACAATTTTAAAATTTATTCTCAGAGAAATTAAATCAAGAGAAAAGCACAACAGTCAAGTTCAGTATCAAGGAAACAAACTATCGCATACCTCAATATCTTTTTTTTATCTACTGTTGTTGGTATTATGGAGGTTATGACTGGGGTTTATCATCCACATAATTCTGCTGTTAATAATTACATCTTACACACACACACTCCTCTGATCATTACAAATAGATGTATAGACATCCTCAGACAATGTGCTCAAGAATGGTATATCAAATAATAATGGTTGTCTCTCTACAATTCGTAATTTTTGCTGCTACATTTCAAGTTGATAAATTGAGCATTGCAATTGAATGTTTACCATGCTCAAGCTCACAGACATCTTTGTTACTCTAATGGTTATCAAAGTACTTCATGATCTTTATAAATGATATCTAACAGATTAGATTTCACTATCATCCAAGTGTAGCATCAGGGAGGGGTCTGGAGACTTACAGGCCTCCTGTGAAAGGACCCTTCCTTTTCTCTGTCTCTTTGCCTTCACTCCAGTGGAAAAAGACAGGTGAGACTGACTGAAAGTCAGAAGCCTCTGGTGGAGAATAGGGAGTCAGAAATGAAAGCAGTGTGAAGCAAAGGCTTATTTATAAGCCTTGCACATGTTGGGGAAAGTTGCATTGACTTTTAGTGGGACTACAAGCCAAGGAGAACACAAGCAAGTTTCTTCACAGGAACTCTTCACTCTGCTTGTACTGATAAGGGTAGGTACGTCCCTAAAAATAACTTTTTCACTGATTGGTGTAATTCGAGCCAATCTTGATTTTTGCCTTTTTTTTTCTGGGGTGAGGTAAAGGTCATGGGGTCTAAGCCCACACAGTAAATGCATGCAAAGGTTTCACAAAAGGCATCTACCCCATGTACATAGGGAATGTAAGCATGTGTTCATTTCTGTAACCACCAGACCCCCAGGTCATGACCTATGTCTCTACCTTCATTTTCCTCTAACTGTACCTATAACAGGAAGCAGCATTTTTCGACTCAATGACCTCGTGTGATAAATAAATATAAAGGGGAGTCAAACAATTTTCTACATCTAAAAGTACATGACATGTTTTAAAATGGTCTCTTCTGTTTTTCCAGAAAACAGATGCATTATCTTTCCTTCTCCTCCCTTCAGCTTCAGTCATTGCTGCTTTCCATTGTGAGGTCATTCACGATGTGAAACATTTTGTTCAGGTAATTTCAAATTAATGGAGAATGACCACAGAAAAGAAGAAAAAAAAAGCTGAAAAAACCTGTTTATTGCTGGTATATTAAAGTTTAAAGAGCCAAGAGAAAAGACATTAACTAAAGTACATTTCCACACAAGCAACAGTGAGGGGTGAGAATGGCCAGTGGCAGAAAATAGTGAGGCAATTTGGATTTCCAGGTAACAATACACCTGGGGAAATGTGGCAAAGCAATGTGGATGAACAGATAGAAATTTATTTCTAAATTAATTTAGTTTGAAAATAAGCAAGACTGAGGAGATAGAACACTTGTCTAGTACTCAGTCACCTTAGATTTACAATTGGTATCAAATCTAGTGAATTGATTTGTCACTTAATCCTTTACAAAGGTAATCACAAGTGTCTCTATTGTAGGGACAGTTAGGGCAACATAGACAGAGATAGGACATAACTTGGGTGGCTGACAGTTATAAAAGTGACCCTATGCTGATTGTGCACAATATACTTGAGGAAGCCAGCTCTTGTGAAATTATTTCATGTATGCTGTATGTGCCCCTGTGACCCTTTGCTCAATCCAGAAACAAAATTTAAACCCCTAATTAGACTAGATTGCACCAATCAGTGCAACAGTTATTTTTAGAATCACTCTTGCCTCTCTGAGTACAGTGGCCTCTTTTGAGTATCTCAGTCGAAGCCACTATCTTGTTGCAAAGTAACTGTTCCCCTGTATCCATGATATTGTAAATAAATCCTTGCTTCATGTTACTTTCATTTTCTGACTTTCTCATTCTGTGCTGTACCCTGACTTTCCCATTTTCTGCAGAAGGCTTTCAGCTTTGAGCTAGCCTCGGTCAACTTCTTCATTCTTCATCAGAGTGAGGGCATGAAACCAAGAAAGGGTGCATCATCTCACAGGAGACCCATAGCTCTCTCAAACCCCTGCCAGGTGCAACATTATCTTCTTACAAATGCAGTAAATAAATAAAATGTTAAGTAGTTTATTCAAAGTCCTACAACCAATGATCAGGCAATGAGATTTGAGGCTAGGTTTAAATTTATATAATTTTATATTTACTGGGTCATGAATTTACCTTGATATGATTTCTGTCCTTAATGTACCATGATTGTAAAGTATCAAAAGAACTCACTGTGAGTGATTGTATTATTTTATTGCCTTAAATGTAGATATTTGATAACCAAGTTTAACCTATAACTATAAGCTTTGCTATGATTATAGCTCATGGAGATGGGTAATAGTGAATTGAATCTGGCAAATAAATGATTCACCAGAGAATCATTTTGAACAACGAAAGTAGATTTAGATTTAGATTTAGGTTGTAGCTATTTTTTTCACCTAATGTCATTGACATGACATCAGGAATAACTAGTAATTAGATTTCCAAACATATTATTTTAGAAATTGAGCAGCTCAGTTCCACAACATGTCTGCATGGCAAGAAGGCAGAAATATTTCTAGGGTTTCATAAGATTTTCCACAGTGATGATGGGCATACTGATTAACTAAACACAATAATATGGTCAGAAATACAAATGTGAAGTACTCTATGATCATGTGAGCAATCAGAGCTTTAATATTACAGAACTACGTATATTTTTACATACTTGTGATATGGTTTCAATTTCTACCCAAATTTCAATTCAATTGATATGAATTAAACAAATATATGTAAGAATCATTACAAATAAAAAATGGTTCTATTTCAACCTTTTCTTTTTCAACAGAAGTAATGACCCTCAGTTTACTTTTTGTGGGGAGGATTCTTAAGCAACAAATCTGACTTGATTAACTGAATGATTCACTAAACCTCTCAGTCATTGTAGTCTAGCTATTGGTTTAGTGATATTTTGTTTCCCCAGTTAACTGACTTAAGTCAGCAAATCCATTGGCATTTCAGCATTGGATATAAAAATCTTAATAATTATCAAGTTAGAGTAGGCAAATTGTGTTGATATTTATGAGAAAAGAATACATATCAGAAAAAAAGTTATCTAATTTAATAGTTCCAGAATAAGAAACAGAACTGCAAATATTAAAGGACTAAAACTATAAAGATCTCCCTTATTGTTCTTGATCATTGTTCTTATTCTCTTTTTAGATTTTCTTTCCCTTCTATAAATACACTATATATTAGAGTAGCCACTAGCCATGTATGATTATTCAAATATGAATTAATTAAATTTAAATGAAATTTAAAATTCACTTTCTCTGTTGCACTAGCAATGTTATTAGTATAGAATGTCTATTGTACAATGTAACCCTGGATTCTAATCTCATTTCTATTATTACTTAGGTCTTTTATATTGTCATGTAAGGTAGAAATGCAATGCTTTAACACAGTATACATTTTCATAATCATAACAAATTTATTGAAATGCTAAATGGTCATTATAAATCAAAAAACAAGATGTACACAGTGGAAATTCAGATCCTAAGAAAAGCTGAAGAAATTATTTTGGGGAGAAGATTGGTTCCAAAACTATTTGAATCACAAAATACACAGATTTGCAGTTGGTGATAGGAGGAAATATTTGTTTATCAAGACTTTCACTCTTTTTTTACTCAGTGCATTTGTTCTATTTACCACGTATCTATTATTTCTGTGTACTGAGGATACAGTAATAAGCAAAACAGATATGCTTTGTATCAGTCATTTTCCATCCCTGAGACAAAACACCAGCACCCAAAATGTAAAAGAATACAGTTTTTGTATGACACACAATTTCACTAGTTTCAGCTGATGGCTGGGCTGGCTCAAAGCAGAAACAGCAGGGGAAAAAGGCCTGCAAAAGAAAGCTTCTCATTTCATGATTACCAGGAAATAGTGATAAAAGGGAGGAGATACAGACAAGCATACAAACCTCTAGGTCACTAACCCGTCTCTTCTTCTAAATAGACCCTATCTCCAAATATATGAGACTCTGGAAGGGAAATTTGAAGTCTAATTAACATCATTCAATTCCTGGTTTCCAAAGAAGATATGAGTATCTTATTAGGCAAAATTTATTTGATCAATCTCTAAGAGACATGAAACACTTAACAGTTCCAGCATTTCTCAGAAGTCAAAGTACAAATCTCCTCCAAAAGTCATGGCAAATACTTAGCTGTGAATCCATTAAGAAAGTTAAATATTTCCCATTACAACAGCACAAGGGAGACCCAAAATGGAAACCACAAAGGAGGGCCAGGATGATAGAAAAGAATCAGACTAATGCAAGACCAAACCCTAACAGGACAAATATTAAATCCTGTAGGAAGATGTGTGTCAGTAGAGCAGTTTGTGGTGAAATGTGAGCTCCATAGTTTGTCAGAAGACCAGATGATATGGCCTTGCTGATTGAAGCCCACTTGACCTCTCTCTTGGTCTAGCTCTGCTCACTGCCTGGGATTTTCCTCAGCATACATAACATGTTTCTGGCTTCTGAAACTTTCTGGAATAGCCATTGCACTTTCAATTTCACTCTTACAGCTTCACATGTCACTCTTTCCATAGCTCATAGGAGAGATTGTGTTGCTTTGCCACATTATTGCCTGACCTTTCTGGCCTGCTTATGAAATCTGGGGGAACCCCCATGAACTTAACCACACTTGGATTCTGCACACTAGAAAAGCCAGCACCACGTGCATAATGCCAAGGCCTGACTACAGCAGGAACAGTAGCCAGGACCTCTTGAATCATGATTGTAATAACGTATGAATGTCTTAGTAGTTAAACCAAAGGTTATATTTCTGTAGATATTTCTCAATGAGCATGATACCCTGAAGGTCTAATCTCAAATCAGAGTCTTTCAAAGGACTTTGTTCTTTTATTTTTTCTTTTTTAACTTTATTTTTTGATTAGTACCTATTTATTGTACATATTGATCATGTTCATCATACGGAATTTGTAACTCTACATAATATATTTAAATTGTTTTTTCCCTTTCCTTAAACCCTTTTTTCCCCTTCCCATTTACAAAAGCTTTGTTTCCATTATTTTCCTTCTATTCTTACTTTTTCCTTTTCCCATCCTCCCTTCCCCCATCCCTCTTTTCTACTTCCCATTTGAACACGTTATTCTTACTTCCCCATATGTAATAATACTAGATAATAGATTATGCTCCTTATTTATTGTTTGGATTTATTACACAAGAGAAACATTGCAACATTTAAAGCCATGTGTCTGATTTATTTCACATAAGATCATGGATGAACCTTGTGAGTTTATCATTTTAAACTTATGAACTTGTAATTAGAGGAACCTTGACATTTTATGTGATATCCTCAACTCAGCTTTCTTGTCATGGAAATCTTTTTAGGAACCATGCTCTGCTGGGCCTCAACTGAATAGGCTTTTCCTTACTGGCCATGTTCCAAACTTTTTAAGACATTAAGATTTCCATGTCTTTCCTGATTTTTATTGTATGCTTTGCTAAAAGCAGCCAGGAGTACCTATGCTACAATCTGAATATTTAACTATTTTGACATTTTATGTACCAGATCAATTAGTCATCCATCCTTAACTTTAGCCTCTTACAAAGTCTTAAGATGTAAAAAAAAATGGACAAATTTTTTCCAGAATAGAACACGCATAGCTTATATTTTAGTTTAGTAAACTACCCAATCCCATTTGTAACCTCACTAGGTTGGGTTTTACTGTCCACATTCCTGTCAGCATTCTGGTCTTCTGGGACTCCATCAACATCTCTCATAATTCTCTACTTGCAGAATTACAAGGCTTCTCTAGGGAGTGTCTCCAAATGTTTCCAAACTCCTCTCACAAACCAGTTTCAAAAGCTTCTGAACCACAAGATTAAATATTCACAGAAATGACCCCAGGTCTCTGGTACAAATTTTTTATATTACCCAGGTTTTCTGCCATTGGGACAAAATACTTGACATCCAATGCTTAACATATGAGAGTTTTAATGTGACTTATTGTTTGAGGGGTCAGTCCATGGTAGCCAGGTTACAAGGCACAAATGACATGGAAAAAGACCTTGGTAGAAGAATACTGCTCAGTTCATAAAGATCAAGAAGCAGGAAGAAAAGAAAGGATCCATACAAATTTACTCTTCTAGGCCATGCTCATACACGTTTGACCAGGTTTCACTTCTGAACACATGAGATTTTGATGGGTGCATTTTAGTTCTAAACCATGACACATTTTTGTTCCAAAGGAGGATATAGTCTAGTAAGGAATGGAAATAATTAAATAGACATTTATATAATGAGTACCATAAAATTGATATCATAGAGAGCAGTACATAGTAAATGAAGCCATTATGAATTTGAAGAAACAGGAAGTTAGGGGCAACCAAAGAAGTAATTTTTCTTATTTTTGCCATTATTTGAAAATAAAACTTATCGTGAGACTTATGGAAGGTGCACGAGTTAGTAAGAGAGTTGAGAGGAGAAATGGTATCTCAGATAGAGTATATATAAAGACTTCAAGGCAAGACAACGCTCAATCTGTCAGTTTGTAGCTAGGTTATTATACCCTTTCACTTATTTTGACATTTAGGAATACTATGCGTAGAAAACTTCAGGAGCATGTATTTATTATTATGTTTAATATATGTTTTATTTCCATACTATATTCTACATTATATATTATAGAACTTTATTCTAAGAGTTCATTAATAACATTTGGAACTTTCTAAAAGTTTGAAGACATTTTAGGATAACCTGCCACCAGCTTTTCCTATCTATATATAGAGATGTTGCCTTGACTTTTTCTTTTGATATGATCAAATTTAAGATGGCTTGTCAAATACCTATTTTCTGTTTACATGCCCTTTGGCTAGATTTTGTTTTATGAAATAAGTTATGCACACAGTTTCAGTTTAAGCTGCATTGTGGTCCTTCATTTTATCATGAAATTTAGATAAATGGATTTCTTTTATCATGAATTTGTAAGAAAAAATAGCATGAGATGGAAAATTATTTTGAGCTGCATACCATGCCACTATTAGCCTTTCTTTCCTACCTGACACATCTATTGGCTCCTCACTCTAGTGAAATGGAAGATTATCAACAATTTTGTCATACGTGTTAAGCAATCATTATTACTATTTACACAAATTTAATGTCAAACCCACTATCAAATAAATAATTTATTTATACCACTCCCTTTTACATTCAACAGAAATAACTGGGGTATGTGATATCTCCACTTTATGGAGAAAGATGAAGATCAAATAATATGATAAAGGTATGCATAGATAGTAAGAGAAGGGTTGGGGTCACAAGTTCAGATTGATGTGATTCCTATTTAAATGCTCTAAACCATTATGGTAAATAATACTCCTATATAGTATACTGCTTTAAAAACTCCTTTATGGTATTTATCTTTGTAAATACATTGTCATAATTAGTAATTACAATCCCAACCTTCCTGTAAGAAGAAATCTACACTCACTGAGTCTCTGCACCTATTGATCTCTGCACTTCTGCATTCTAATAATGTGAAATAAGATTATTTTAATTTCAAATTGACTATATTTCCTCACTCTAAGGTTCATTTCTGCAAACTTGACTTATTACCACTTTTAGATAAGAAAAAGGTTATAATTGTTTTGATTTGCATCTATATGTCCTCCCAAAGATCCATGCAGTTATGGAGGGGAGTGCTTTTCAGAGTGGTCTGAATCTAGAATTTGAGATTGATTCATGGTCCATTGCTTGGTTTAAGGATGCGAATGCTACATTTCCCCTAAGGTGGGTAGCCTTCAAACAACATAAGGGTCAGAAAGAGTCGGGTCCCCTCTCCTTCCCTTGTTGTTTTTGCTGTGTTCTTCCACCATGGACTGTTGTCCCTCTGCCATATGCCTCCCTACTTTATAGTAAGCTGATTATGGAATGAAGCCTCTACAAACTGTGATCTAAATACACCTTTTCTCCTTTAACATTGGATGCTATGTATTTTGTCTCGATGAAAGAAAAGTAACTAAGAAAATGATGAAGGATGATGTTTCAGTTCTGTTAACCTATGCCACATACAAATAAACATGATCTTATGGCTTGTTTCTGTATGTACCTCAAAGCCTCCACAGCTATAAATGGTTTTTTATAGGTAGCTGGATCTGGTGTGTATATTCCTGGGACTAAAGATATGATGCTTGGTTTAGATTAAGAGTGTGAGTGATACCCACCCTTATAATGGCCTGGATAAGATATAAAGGACAGAAAGAGCTACTCTGTTCCTTGATTGTCACTGGTCACTTTCTTGCTGCTTTGACTGTCTTCTGTATGTCATGAGCTATTTCTCCTCTTTGTTGCCCTCTGCCATGCCACCTTGTCTTGGAGTCATCCAATTGTGGACTGAAACCTCTACAAACTGTGAGTTAAAATAAACATTTCCTCCTTTGACTTTGGATATTGGGTATTTTGTCTCAGCACAGTGAATTTGGTACCAGAGAATTGGGATCATTACTGTGACAACATCTGATCAAATGGTTCAGGAGTCTTTGAGACTGGCTTATGGAAAAAGTTTGGAAAGATTCAGAGATTCCAATGGTAAAAGCAGCTCCAGAATGTCTGAGACTATACTTGATGGGAGATTCTGATCAAAGTCCAGAAGACCAGAATGCTGAAAAAATCCTACCAGTAAAGATCAGGCTTGAGAATTTTCTGCTGGGAAGGACTGAATTGGCTGTTGGACTCCAGGACATATGTGGTATGCCTTGGCAGAAAGTTTGTCTGCATTTTTCTCCTATCCAGGGACTTTGCCTGAGACTGAGATCAAAGTCAGTGGACTAATTAATATCACAGAAAAAGATTCAAGATAGTGTAATGCTGAGGCAGTGGTATGGTTGCTGTTGGGGGTTTTTAGACAGATTTATTTTGAAAATCAAGTACAAAGAGCCCAGCAGAATGATTTAAAATGTTTGAGGTTAGCCAGAAAGGAAACTTCAGTAAAGCAATGATCTACAAAGTCGGAACAGAGGGGAAATTGGGTGCTGAAAAGACAAAAAGTCAAGCATTTCAGAAGAGACCAATACAAAAGATAGTCTGAGGACATCACAAGAACCATCAGGAATCCATTATTTGAATCCACAAAATTGTAAAAGTGTGAAATTTTGCCTCAAGAAAAGAGCCCCAGACCACCGTTTTCCAGAATGGCCATGCTCTAGGGAAGTTGTTCTTGATGATTTGTTTCATAGGCACTCAACACATGCAGTCAAGAGAAAAGGAAGCAAAATATATCAAAACAATGAGAAGTAGAAGTACAAGAAGAAAAGGTATCCATTCAGATGTATCTTGAGATACTGTCATTTTATAGGTGAAAACTGGTTTAATACTGACATATTTACATGGATGAACAGCAGTTCTGTTAGAGAAGAGAAGGAGAAAATAAGCATAACAAAATCTGACAAGTCTTCAGAATATAAAAATGTACAAAGTAAAAAGAAAGGAGAAAAAAACATGCATGGACCTTTAGACCTGTTCTGGACATTAGACCTGTTCTGGACATTATATTTTTCTGGCCTTTAGATCTGTTCTGGACATTATATCTTTTCCAGAGAATAAGTTCTTGTTGGTGTCTGAGAAAATCACTTCATTTGCTTTCATGTCATTAGATAAAGTGTATTAGAATAAAAAAATATAAATCACTCTATCTTCGGATGAATCCAGTCATTTTGTCAACTATTGCGAAGGTCATTTGAGCTCTGCTTAACTATACTACGTGTGAGTCTCACTCTAGTGTTTTAATCTGGGATTATTAATTATTTTCTGGAAAGACTCAGGAAATATTTTGGATTTAATGGGTCACATATTGACACACATTCTTTTTATTCAAATGAGTGTATTTTTTAAAAAAATTATTCATAGTGTAAGAACTACACAAAAGCATGCCATAGGTCAAAAATGGTCAGCAAGTGTTATGTGATAAACCCTGTTTGAGTTGAAATTTTGCACATTTTATGTGTTCTTTATTCAGATTCACTATTCTGTGCCATTTGTTTCTCTACTTCCTTCTAACTCCCCATTTTTCACAATTCAATGTAGATTCTCACGTTATCCCTGCAAATGACAATTCTAACAATCAAGGAAACCACTTCTATAGATAGAATTCACTAGTATGGAAAATAAACAAATTGAATTTTTTAATCACTAAGGATTTTCTCAGCTCTGATATCCTTCAATTATTCTTTTAACCAATGGACAAATAATAAACAAAGAAAACTTGCAGAGATATATGTTGTGAGAGTAAAAACTTTTAGAAACAGATAGATGTTGCCATAGATTTAATAGCTGAAATGCGTATTCTTCATGTATGAGTTTCAGAAATATCTACTCTGCTAAATTTATTTTTTAAATAACTCCTTATCTTGAGCTTGTTGCTTTGTTTTTCACAGGTTAGTAGAAAACATCTAGCTTGATTCCTTTCATTTGCTATTTACCGTGACATAAAAAATGATGAAAACAAAAATGGGATCTGATGTCCCTGTCTTCTTCCTCATGAAAGCAAAGTAAAATATACTTTGAATAATTCTGGACATATATCCATTGTCAATTCCAAAGTTTTGCATTTCAAATACCTTTACTTTTACAGAATATAAAATTAGACCCTATCTGGACATATATCCATTGTCAATTCCAAAGTTTTGCATTTCAAATACCTTTACTTTTACAGAATATAAAATTAGACCCTATCTAGTCAATTTTATCATCAATTATTTTCCTTTTAAAATATTTATCTATTGATTATGTTACCTTTCTCGGTTATAAACAGACCATGACTTGATTTCTTTTTTATTTAATGTTTAGCTTCAATTAATTGTTGCTGTATTGAGACTGCATTTTGAAGACATTATCATGCAGGATAGAACAACAGAAAAAGACCTCCTCTTTCTTTTTACTTCCTTTTAGATCACTAAGTAATTCCCACATACTGGTCAGTTCACATACAGTTCCTTGGAATATTATAACTGAAAAGAATTTTACTTCCATTTATTACTTTTAAGATGATAGTAAATTCCAAATGTAAAATGAATTACCCTAGTTAACTAGGTGTATAGTATCTGAGCTAGATATAAAATCCAGTCCTTCTTTCAGTCCAGGTTCTATTTATACAACACGTACTACATGACCATTAAAAGTAACTTAATAAATGATCGTTCTAGACGACACAGAAGTCTGAAGTAGTGACTGAAAAAGAGTATCTGAGTTTAATAGCCAAATTTAAATAGAGGTGAGAAACTCATCTTCAAAGACACTAGTATAATATATAAAGAGGGGAAGTTTTTTTTTTAAGTAATCAGTAATAGTCTCCAGAAAAATTATTCTTTTCTTAGTTGCTAAGACTAACCAGAAAAATATTTGGAATTTCCAGTTGAATTCCTAGATGCTTAAATCTTTTTGCAAATAATTAACCGTGGAAAGTTAACAAGAGTGTTCTTGCTGCACTCCTATGTTGAAAAACTCCAATAACGTATTTTTGAGGGAGAGAGATATAAAAATCATGGTCTGATTTTGCCCTTTTAAGCAGTCTACAAGAGCATACGAATCAAAAGAAGATATAAGCTAACAGATAGCAAGGAACTCATCTATTTAATTTGTATCATATAATACTTAGCATGGTGCTATATATATATGGACACTTGATAAATATCACTTGACGAGAAATGTGTTCCAAATGCATTTTGTTGGCAACAGGCTTAGTTTCATCCTTCTACTGATTGGAGCAATGTCACATTGCTCTCATTGTACAATTCTTAAACAAATACATCACTCTGCCCTGCAGTGTAAGACAACTTTTTATAATGATCATCGACCAGTCTTACAAGTGGTAGAATGAGAACAAGTCTTAAAATTCTGTCTCTACTACAGACCACCAAAATATACAAAAGATACGGAACCCCTAGTTAAGATCTTATTGGGCAATAATATTGTCCTCTCACTTTTCTCAGTTGTGGTCAAGGGCTTTTTCAGTTTCAAAAAGATGTAGAATATCACTTATTGTATAGAACCTTATTATCAATGAAAGGATAAGCTTTACTTTTTCTTTGTAATATATTCCTGCATCCATTAGCTTGAATGGAGATCCTGAGCAGCAGGCAAGCAGAATTAGTTACATAAATGAATCAAAACTTTTCATGATATTTTGTTCTTAAACTTTGACGAGTCACTGTGGGTCATTGCAAAGAAACCAAAATTTGATGGCATCATACTAAGTGGACCCTAAAATAAAAAGGAAAACATCAAAGTAGAAGAAACAATCTCCTTTCATTATCCAGTCTAAAAGGAGTATATGAGAAGTTGTTTTTATTTAAAGCACACCTGCCTTAAGAATATATACAGGGGCATCTTTAAATATATAGATTTTATCTTGTATCACTTTAAGAAATTTTTTGAAAAAAGCTATCATAATAACTATTATTAATTTTGAACAAATATTTTGCAATCCTAAACCAGTGCTGGCCAGAGTCTTCACCATAGTAGGTCTTGCCATCTTATTCGTGTGAGTAATCTAAATTTATAAAATCGTATATTTCTCTCAAACATATGTAGCTTAATATGTATGTTATTTATATATATTGCTTGTCTTTTTTTATGATAAGCACCTGATACATCAATTGTCTATCTTGTATAGATTGTAAGTCAATAGCTCTATGTGATAGTGAGACATAGAGTTCATCAAGCACTATTGGTAATGTGTAAATGAAGAGGAGAGGACAAGATTGCCCACAGGTGAATTTCTTTTCTAAGTAATCTGTAGAACAGAAAGGCAGTTTTCAAAGGATTTTCCTAGAGTTATTCACTTTCCAGTATATATTAAGAAATATATTTTAGGAGGTTATTGTATAAATGAAGCAATGTCACAAATATGGCTAGAAGTGAAATCACATGAGTAAAACCTTCTTCATTCTTGGAACAAGTAACTAAATTGCCTTTGCACATAGGGGAAAATAAATTCTAAAAAGAATCATGGGCCAAATAACAAACATAAAACTGTGAAATGTGGCAGAAATCTAGCCAGGAAGATCTGGAAGTTAAATGCCCATAACTGAGTTGTTTAATTGGAGATTTGAGCCTAACACTGCCTATTAAGAGTGTGCTCACTGGACTTGGTGACACATATTGTAATCCAAGAATTCATCAAAACAGAGACAGTAGGAAGCCAAATTCCTGCCCAGCCTGAGAAACTGAGCAAATTAGTGAGATTCTGACTCAAAATTAAGTATAAAAACAGGCTGGGGATGTAGCTCAGTGCTACATACACACAAAAAGAATGTGCTTATTATATCCCAACCATGTGATATAATGTTAAACTGCATGTTGTGTTCTTTAAGACACATTTCCCACTTTGAGAATTCTCATAAATGCAGAGTAGGATGCTCCTTCTATTTCTGGATTGATATCCCCAATGCCAGTTAAATAAAATGAGGAAAATTTTATCATCAAATGTCAACTCAGGAAGCAAAGTGAGAGAGGCACACAGGGGAAAAAATCTCTATATTATCAGCACATTACCTATCAGAGTAATGAATAGAGTACTTTTCTGACATCTGTCAAAAGTACATCCTCAGTAATTGAGACTCAAAACCATTATCTCAGTTTTTCACTTTTTCATCTCCTATGTGTAACAACTTCTGTCAGTTTTTCTTTTCCTTTTTTTCCTAAAATCAGTCCTGCTGCAGTCTAATCCAGAGACATAATATCTCACGCTTGGATTATTAAAGAAGCTGTAAGATACTTTCTTTGATGAACCGTTCCGCATCATAACAATTCGTCCCACTAAATGGTATTACTGTGTACTCTCAATATCACTGTTAAATAATCACTTTAACATGAAAAATTACTGTTTATCATGTTTCTTCCCTTTTCACATTTTTTTTCAACAATTTCAAGTGGGTTTCCAAGACTCTTTGCTATAATTTTAAGGTCTTTGATAATGTATTTCTACATAAAATTTCAATAACTTCAAATGGTCAAGCTAAATCAAACTGTTTTACATTTAAGGACTTGATAAACTGTTCCTACCAAGCAGTTTGCATAACAGTAGATGCCAGATACTGTTAGAAGCAACTCTTTTAATCTTTATAACAAACTAGCATACATATGCTGCATCTAGTCAGGCTTACCTTCATAAAATTGGGAAAATACATATTCTCCTTTCACATTTCTCTGCACAATGAACCAACAACTAAGAATCTCTATACTTCGATTTACTTAATAGTAAAATGAACATTTTAAGTTGGTTATAGAGATTAAATGAGTCGCTTATAACAGTATCTGGCATCTACTAAGTTATGCAATTGTGTATTGTGTACATAAGTCAAATAAATGAACATCTTTTTTCCCTTTGCTTAACAAAACTCTAACAAATACTGAGGTCTCCTATTCTACATAGCTAAATTTATACTTGCTACTCCATTTAGGCAACAAGCTTAGAACTCTTACAAATTGTACTGCATTCTCCACTGCAAATATTATGCTCAATGCAGTATTTGTGGTAGTTTTAATGGTATATATCCAGTCAATTGTGAATTATTTGAAGTTAGAGACTTTCACTTTTCCAGCATTTTATAATACAACATTTACTACAAAGTGGACACTAAGATATCCAATGATTATTAGTGTAAGTGGAAATGTACAAAGTTTTTAACCATTTAATACTAGGAAAAAAAACAGCCTGTAGCAGTCTTCCAACTCTATTCAAACGTTTGTAAGAACCATATAAAGGTCAACATGATTTATGTTTCCCACTTTTACACATTCTCTTTTAGAAAACTGTAGAGTATACAGGACAGAAAGCACTAAACCAATTTGACACTTTGGGTTCTGGTAAGGTTTCTATTGACTCTGTAATTCTTCTTTGGTAAAGAACAAGCAAATATTACTGCCTATAGATCAAAAGTAATTTTTCCTACAGTTTCACTTAAAAACTAGCTCTGACTCTTACTGAAAAAAGATTTGTGGCCTATGAATTATTTTTTATATATTCTAGTCCAGGGAGCATCTAGATCTTTTCTACTGCAAAAACATAGATTACACATTAAATTAGCAATAAATGACTGCATTACTAAATCATAGAAAAAGAAATGTGCAGACAAACATAAAATAAATGGATGAAGGGTGCACACTATCATTAATTTTCTGATGTTGCATTGCATCATAAAATTAGTTTCTTTCAAGCATTATATGTACATAGTATAATATAATCAGTAAGTATTATGAGAGTTTAAATTTTAGAGTGATTAAGAAAGCTACCTTTACTTTCAGGAAGATGGAAGAGTAGTGAGTAGCACTAAACCAATCTTTCCAAGATTTGGAATCCACATGCTGGAATATTGCAATGTGGAGAAGAGAAAAAGAGGAAATTGGGTCCCTGAGACCTATAGAATATCTGAATTGAGAATCAGGACCGCAGGGAAATCAGAGACAGGGACTTCAATGTAGAAGATGGAGGTGGCAGTGGCACTTTCTCCCTGAATCCCAGTTTGCAGTAAGAGAGACCTAGAGATACATGGTGACTATAGGTGACTCTCAAGACCTCCACAGAAAAATGCGCTAGTGGAATGAAGCAGTGAATTCTGCAGGCTACAGTGGCTGGTGAGGGATTCCAATTCAAGACTCCCCAGAAAAAGTAACTAGACAGCTGCCGTTCTGAAAAGAGGCTACTGATCCCAGGACTCTGGGAAGCAATGGGTTGGCTCAATCTCAGGGCTTCCATATCAGAGTGCAATAGCAGTAGAAGACACGTGGGGGTCAAGTTACCAAGTTCAAATCAACAAGAGAAATCTAGAGTATTGTGGGGTGACAAACTCAGGGTGAAGCCTCTCAGCCAGAAACCAGAATCAGGCTGAATTCCATTGGAGTTGAAAGCACAGGGTTGCTGGGATTAACTATCACCTCATCTGTGTTAGCTGCTTTTCTCTCATTGCTGAGACAAAATATCTGATGTCTAATATTAAGGAAGGAAAGGTTTATTTAGCCCAGTTTGTGCAGGTTTCAGTCCATACTCAGCTGGCTCCAAGGCAGGGTGGCATGGTAGAGGGGCAGCAGTTCATAACCATGGAAAACAGCAAAAGCAGCAAGAGTAAAAAGGTAGGAGCACTGAGAAAAGACTCTTTATGTCCCTTGCATTGTATGTAGGCTACCCACCCTAGGGTAGATGACACAGTCACACCCACAGTCCTACCATTGGACCACGAATCAGTCACAAACTCTAGAAGCCTACCCCCATGGCACATAAGGTTTTGGAGGGACATTAGACATAACAGACACAAACCATAACGTTCCACCCATAGTCCTACCATTGGACCACGAATCAGTCACAAACTCTAGAAGCCTACCCCCATGGCACATAAGGTTTTGGAAGGACATCAGACATAACAGACACAAACCATAACGTTCCACCCCTGGTCCCTCAAAGGCTTACACATATCATTTATGCAAAAGGCATTCAGTCCATCTCTAAGGGTTGCCAAAATTCTAACTGTTTGAGAATTGCTGAAAAAATTTCAAGTCCTAAGTCTCTTCCAAGATCAAAGGCAAACTATTAGCTGTGGGACCCTGTACAAATGAAAAGTTAAACACTTCCAACATTCAATGGCACAAGGTAAACATTAACATTCCAAAAGTTACAAACAAGGGAGTACAAAAGAATAGGACCAGAGCAAGTCCAAAATCCAGGAAGAAAAACATTTAGTCCTATAGTTCCATGTGAAAAATCCAAAGAAACCTGTGGTAATTTGTGAGTTCCAAAGGGTTTGTGTGGTTCTGCATCTATGGCACTTCCAGTGGTTGTTGCTTCCACAGCTAGTCTCTTGGGTTGGGCCTGTTCAATTGTTGCAGTTTTCCTTAGATAATCCATGTTCCTGGTATTTTCAAACTTCCGAGGTCTCCACTGTGCCTTTGGCTTCATTCTCACAGCTTCACACGCTGCCCTCTGTGGTGCACTTCCTGGCCTCCAAAACATTCTTCTGAAATTTGGATGGAAGCCTTTTTAACCTGAAAACTGTTGCATTCTGCATGTGCCTAAAATAAGCACAGTGTGTGTAATGTCAGTGTCTGCTGCCAGCTGGAGCAGAAGTCAGGCTTTCTTCTCTCTTGTCTGTAGGAGTAAAGTGCCTCAATTGCTGTGTACTCTGAACCTGATTTCAAGGAACAAATTCTCTATGCTGCTGCCATTCTGAAACATGGTGCAGCTACCACCATTTTAGAACCTGGTGTGGCTGCAATCACGATTCTGAAATATAGTGTGATTGCTGCCATTCTGAAACATTGTGTTCTGTGGCTTTCTCCTCAAAGCAAACACTTTTGCTTTTGCACTTTTGAGGCTGCAAAGGGTGGAGACTTGCTGCATCTTTTGATGCCCTCAGGCCATCTTTTTTATCCTCCTTTCCTGTCTCAGCAAAGAAGATCTTCTCAATTCTATCTTTGCAGTCCACAACTTTATTGGAACTTCCTTTCTGGCCTAACTTACATCATACAGCTAGGTTCTTTGATCTTGATTTGCAAAATAAATCTGAATAAAAGCCCCCAACAATAGCTGTGCCACCTCCACAACACTAGATTACTTTGAAATTTCTTCTGCCACTTTAATTAGTCCACCGCCCTTAATCTCAGTCTCAAGGAAAATCTCTGGACATGACCATAATTCAGACAAATTTTCTGCCAAGACATAACACACATCATCTGGACTCCAACAACCAATGTAGTTCTTCTTCCCAGCAGAAACCTTCCAAGCCTGGAATTTGCTGGTTTTCTGGTCTTCCAAGCTCTGGTCTTCAGAATCTCCCAAACAGAACAATCTAAGTTACTCCAGCTCTGTTCTTTCAGGCAGCATCTCCAAACCTTTCCAAACTCTCCCCACAAGCCCTTGCAAAAGGCTCTTGAACCACATGGTCAGTTACCATCACAGCAAAGACCCCACTTCTCTTGTACCTAATTCTGTGTCAGTTACTTTTCTCTCATTGCTGAGACATAATACCTGACACCCAAAATTAAAGAAGAAAAAGTTTATTTAGCTCACAGTTTGTGGAGGTTTCAGTCCATTATCAGCTGATTTCAAGGCAGGGTGGTGTGGCAAAGGGTCGACAGTTCATGATGATGGAAGGAAACAAAAACAAGAACAAAAGTAGTCATTTCCTAAGGAGTTCTCAATACCAGCATTAAAGCTATCTTCCATAAGAAATTCACAAACATCAACACAGAAACTAAACTGAAGAAAATATGGAAAATGTAAAGACAGAAGCAAGGTACAACCCCAGAATTCCAGGTTTCCCAAGGCAAATCTAGTGGGAAATGAGAGGGAAAAGGTCAAAAACTTCCCACCTGAACTCTCTGAAAATTTAACTGTGGAAGTGAAAAAGCAGATGAATGATACACTCTTAAAAATCAAATTAGAAGTATTCTCTCAGACAAGTTAGTGAATCTAGCATATAGACCAAAAAATTAAGTTCTTAGAAAAATGATGGAAATCATGAATGCTCAATATAGGGAAAAAAACTGGATCCATGAAACAGATTCAGACAGATACTCAAGAGATTAAAAATTCTATTGAAAGTATATGCAATCAAATCAACTAATATGATCAATGTGAGGACAAAATATCAGATATAGAAGACAGATTTGTGGATAGTGAAAATGAAAATTTCTTTAAAATACCAAAGGAAAAACAACAACAATAACAAAAATCCAACAGCTCCTAGATGATACAAAGAAGAATAAGATAAAACTTATCAGTCAGTGAAAATGCAAGAGATAGCACAAATGATATAAGAATACAAAGTCACATAAGCAGTGAAAGAAACCTTTCCAAGTGTGGCAAAATAATTTGACATACAGATAATTGAGACATGTAGAACTCCAATTAGCTATGATAAGAAAAAAAACTGCAAGAAGACATTTGATAGTCAAGATTCCAGAAATTCAAGACAAGGACAGAATATTAAAATCTGTTAGAGAAAATAAACAAAGCATCTATAAAGCAAATCACATCAGAATCACGGAAGACTTCTCAACACAAACCCTTAAGTCAAGGAGAGCTTGGATGGGAGTATTTCAAATCCTAATAAAAATCAATCTCCAACCTATATTGATGAGAGTTTTGAAACTATCAAAATATAAGGAAAAAGATACTTCCATGACAAAGAATACTAAAATTAAAACATCCTTCCAAGCCAGCACTCCAAAATGTTCAGAAGTAAATTCTATGAAGAGATAACAATGACTACAATTTTATGAACATGAATGGAATGAATCCACCAGAAAAGATAAGCAATTAAACAGAGAGGAAAGAAAGGGAACAGGGGACAGGAAGTTATATTACATGTGTAAATAAATAAATACCAGTTATAGCCATCAATGTGAATTACTTCAAGACACCAAACAGAAGAAACAATTTGCCAAAATGTATCAAGAAGTAAGATCCAATAATATACCGTATATGAGAAACACATTTATCTAAAAAAGGAAATTTATAGACTGAGAGTCAAATAATGCAAAACAATATTTCATGTCACAGGAACTAAGAAAAAAGCAAGTGCAGCTATTCAATTTGCAGATAAAGTGAATTCCAAACCAAGATTGATCAAGACAGTCACAACATGTCACTAAATAATTTTTAAGCCAACAATACTGGAGGAAGAGATAACAATCATATATGCACCGAGTCTCACCACACTCAACCATTAGAAACAAATATTATTTGATATGAAAAATCAAATAAACAGTAATTCAATTATAATGGAAGACTGCCAATATTTCACTGCCACAAATAGATCACTAGAAATAAATCAACAAAGAAATATCAGAGCTCAACAAAACTTTAAAAAAAATCAGTGGATTTAGTAGATGTCTAAAGACTGCTCCATTCCACGACATCAGAATACACATTCTTCTCAGTGATGTGTAGGACATTCTTCAAAATAGACCATATAGTAGTTCATAGAATAGGCTTAAGTAAATGCAAATGAATTGTAATTATTCCAAGCATACTCTCAGACCATAGTGCAATTGAATTGGAAATCAATGGCAAAAACTCTATAAAAATGGCATGAACACATGAAATTTATTTGCTTATTTTATTTTAAAGAGGATAAAACTGAATAAAACCAATCAAAACCAACCAGTGTAAGAGATACAGTTCTTCAAAACATTACAGAGTCAGTGATAGTTATCATAGCACCTTTTGATGTCTTCAAAGTAGCTGCAAATAACTTTGGACATAGTAAAAATCAAACAAAACAGAACAGAATAGAAGCAACAAAAACAAAACAATAAATGCAATAAAGGATTTCAAAACAAACCAATAGCAAATCCAAAATTGTTACCATAATAGATCTTGCTATCCTTCAAATAGCTTCTCCTGACATCGGATTTAGCTTAATCAAACAAAACCAAACAAAAAACAAAACCCAACCCAACAAAACAATGGAAATGATATGGGACCTCAAAACAAGACCATAGAGAATCAACAATGGTTACAACACTCAGGAGATTCCCTCTAGATGCGAAACTACATACTACTATCCTCTGAACCTATGATCAGACCACTGGCCCTAGACCTGCAATGTTAGTGAAACACCAAAGCACCACAGGCATCTAATTGCATTTCACCTCGATAGTTATCATCACAGCCTGTGTTTCTCCAGATAAGCCAGTCACTTATGGGGGTGTATTTCTTGTTTGCCAGCCTGTGTGCGGAAAGGGCATGAGGTCTGGCTGGTCACAGTCTGATGGGGGCACTCATATGATGCTGGTTCCAAGATTGGGCTTGTTTGGTGGTGTGGCCATTGTTCTCTCTTCACCCAGTCCACAAATGATGCTGACTCAAGGGGAGAGGCCTGGGTCTAGCTCTCCCCAGTCCATCAGTGGCCCACACATGGTGCTAGTTTCCAGACTGGGCTTGTTTGCTGGTGCAACAATTGTTCCCTTTCCCCCAGCCCACAAATGGCGCTGACCCCAAACACATGAACTTTAATTAAAAAACTACATCCTGAATAACCGGTGTGTCAAAGAAAAATAGTTATCTATAATTAAATGATAATACTAGTGCAATATACTACAAATTATGGGACACAATAAAATCAAATCTAGGAGGGAAATTTACAGTGGTGAATCCCCACATTAGAAACACAGAACAAGTTCAAATAAAAAACCTAAGTTTGATCCTCACTCATATTAAAAAAAAAGAAGAGCAAGTCACGAAGCTCATGTAAAGATCAGAGCAAAAATTAAATTACTTGAGACTAAGAAAATAATATGAAGAATCAATGAACTGAAGAGCTATTGCTTTAAATGATTAAACAAAGTTTGCAAACCCTTAGCCAATCTAATCAAAAAATGTGAAGAAAGAACTCAGATACATGAAATTAGAAATAAAATTGTTGAAATTACAGCCGGTTCTAGGGAAATTCAGAAGAAAATGAGTACCATTTTTGAGACCGTGTATTTGAATAAGAAATAAAACAGAAGAAACAAATATATTCATAGATACTATGAATTACCCAAGATGAATCAAAAAGATATAAAAATTTTCAATAAACCAGTATCAGTCAATGAAATTGAACATGTAATTAAAAATTTATGAACAAAAAGAAACCCAGGTTCAAAGGGATTCACTGCTGAATTCTTCAAAAAACTTAGAGATCTCATGCCACTACTCCTCAAACTGTTTCATGAAATTAAAAAGAAAAGATACTACCATAATCATTTATGTAAGCAACCGTTACCTTGATAGTAAACCTGAGAATAATCCAACTTGAAAAGGGAATTGCAGGCTAATTTCCCTAATAGCAAAAAAAATTGTAACAAATTGGCAAGGCCCTCATGCCATACTCCAGGGATGTGCCCTAGCTAGCTGTGCAGGTCCTGGAGGTTCTAAACTCCACCCAGCCAGGCACAAGGCCCTGGAATTACACTCTGGGGGTGTGCCCCTGCTAGGTGCACAGAAGATCCAACCACTGCCCAGCCCAGACTCCCAGCACAATCAACTGGGGGAATGCCTGGCCAATCTCACAGGTCACAGAAGTGTCAAATCCTGCCTGGTCCAGAGCCCCAGAGCTTTCCACCAGGGAACAATTAGCCTAGCCAATGGGTCCTGGAGATTTAGAGCTCTGCCCAGCACAGCAAAAGGCCCCAGTGTCATAGTTCAGGTGTGCATCCCAGCTAGCTCCATGGGACTCAGAGTTTCTGACCTCCACCCAGCCAGAAGCAAGGCCCTGGCACCATACACCAGCAGTGCATTCCCACTAGCTACATGGTCCAGAAGTTCTAAACTCCTCCCAGCCATGCACAAAGCACCAACACCACACTCTGGAGGTTCATCCTGGTTAGCTCTCTGGGTCCGAGATGTTCTGAACTATACACAGGAAGGTGCATTGTCCCAGCACAGCACTCTGTGGATGTGTCCCTTGGGCCCCAGAGGTTCTGAACTCCACCCAGCCAGGCACAAGGACATGGTGTGACACTCCAAGGGTGTGTCCCTGTTACCTGCACAGAAGATCTGCATTCTGCTAATCCCAGCATCTCAGTGCAAACAAACAGGGGAATGCCCAGCCAGCCTCACAGGCCACAAACGTACTGAGCCCTGCCCAGCCCAGAGTCCCATAGCTGTCCATCAGGGAGCAACCAGTCTAGCAGATGAGTTCTGAAGATTTTGAGCTCTGTGCATTACAGCACAAGGCTCTAGGAACATAGTTTAAGGTTGCTGTCTTGTTAGCCATGAGGATATCAGAGAATCAAAGCTCTGCCCAGAGTAGTGATCTGGTGAAATTCATCAGGAGGGTGTGTGGGCAGCTGAATGAGTCCCAAAGGAAAATGGCAAAATGAAAGAATAAGATGCAGTCTTAGTCCTCCAGCCCACCAAGAAAAAAGCCAGGAGACATTGAAATGGAAGGCATTGGAAATCACACAACTGAACTCTGAAATGATAGCAACTGAAATGAAGAAACAATTCCATAAAGCTATAGAGGAAATCAGATCAGAAATAATCTCTCAGAAATGACAGAAATGTTGAGTGTATCTAAAGAAGATCTAGATAAAAAATAGAGGAAAGCAAGAAAATGATGGAAACCTTGAATAAAAAATATAGGACAGAATTAGCATGCACGAAAAAGATTCAAAGGGATACTAAGGAAATAAAAAATTCCATTGAAAGTTGGCAAAACTGTTTCAATGAAGCTGAAGAGAGACTCTCAGACCTTGAAGACAGGATGGAAGCTTCTGATCACAAAAGAAAAGATCTCTTAAAAATAACAAGGAACCAGGAAGATGATGCAAAAAGAAAAAAAATATATGACTCATATGTGTCAAGGAAAAAGCAGGGGTCAACAGATATGATATAAGAAGACTATTTAAAGAAATAGTAGCAGAAAATTTTCCAAAAATGGGAAAAAAATCTGATATGCAGATAAGTGAGGAATATAGAGCCCATTTAGCCATAACCAAAATAAATCTTCACACAGACATAAAATAATTAGGATCTCAGAAACTCAGCACACGAACAGAACACTAAAATCTGTAAGAGAAAAGAAACAGATCACCTATGAAGGAAAGCATTTCAGAATCATGGCAGATTTCTCAACACAAATATTCAAGTCAAGAAAACCATGGATTAAATTATTATAAGTCCTGAAAGAAAACAACTTCCAACCCCGAATGATGTAACCTGCAAAGCTATCTTTCAAAATTGATGGAGAAACAATCCAGGACAAAGATCAACTGAAGAAACTCATGACCACCAAACCAACACTACAAAATAAAAAGAAAAACAAAAAAAGAAAGATACTCTAGAAAGCAGTGAAGATAATCATGAATCCAAACAAACAGTAGAAAGAAACCAATAAATAAGGCAAACAATTGAACAGAAAAATTAGAAAACCAGCAACAGAAAGACAATATGGCAGGGATAAGTCAGTACATATCAGTTATATCCATCAATGTAAACGGTCTCAACTCACTAATAAAAAGAAACAGACTGGCAGAGTGGATTAAGAAACCAAATCAAACAACATGCTATGTGCAAGAAACACATTTAACTCAAAAGGAAAATCATTGACTAAAAGTCAAAGGATGGAAAACAATACTGCATGTGACAGGAATGCAGAAAAAAGCAGGGATAGTTATTCTGTTTGCAAACAATATGAAGTTCAAACCAAGAATGATAAAAATAGACCAAGTAGGTCACTACATACTTGTTAGGGAAAAACTTGAAGAGGAAGATATTACAATCATAAATATATATGCACCAAATGTGGGAGCACCCAACTATGTAAAACCAATCTTAATAGACATGAAAAACCAAATGAACAATAATTACAGTTATAACGGGAGACCTTAATACCCCACTGTCACAGAGACAGATCAACCAAACAAAAAATCAGCAAAGAAATAACATAACTAAATCAAACTGGTGAACCAATGGACCTAGTAGATGTGTACAATGTTCTACCCAACAATTTCAGAATAGACATTCTTCTAAACTGAATATGGATTATTCTCTAAAATAGACCATATACTAGCCCACAGAACATGCTAAAGTAAATGCACATGAATTAAAAGAATTCCATGCATATTATCTGAGCATAACAAAATAAAACTGGAAATTAATGACAAAAATCCCACAAGAACCCCATAAACACATGGAAACTAAATGACACGCTCTTAAATAACTAATGGATCACAGAAGAAATTAAAGAAGATATTAAACAATATCCACAATTGAATGAAAATCTAAATACAACTTACTGGAACCTGTGGAACACAATGAAAGCAGTCCTGAGAGGCAAATTTATAATGGCAAACTTCCACATCAGGAAAATGGAATGAAAACAAATAAACAACCTAATGCTGCACCTCAAAGTTCTTGAAAAGGAAGAAGTCGTCAAACTCAAAACCAAAATAAGGGAGGAAATTAAAAAGATTAGTGTAAAAGTTAATGCAATTTAAACTAAAAACAATGCAAAGAATTAATGAATCAAAGAGTTGGTTCTTTGAAAGAATAAGTAAAATTGGTAAATCCCTAGAAAAACTCATCAGAAAGAATAAACCAAAAGCTCAAATCCATGAAATAAGGAATGAAAAGAGTGAAATCACTACACACCCTATGGAAATACAGAAGATTATCAATACCTACTTTGGAAAATGTTATTCTCATAGGTTTGATAACACAGAAGAAATGAACAGATTCCTAGAATCATATAAATTATCAAAGCTGAATCAAGAAGATAGAAATCTAATGAATAACCCAATTTGAGTTAATAAAAATGAAAATGTAATTAGAACCTTACCAACAAAGAAAAGTCCAAGTCCCAATGGACTCACAGCTGAATTCTACAAGAAATTCAAGGAAGACTTAATGCCAACATTTCTCAAATTCTTCAATGAAATTGAAAGGGAATCAGTTCTCCCTAATTCATCCCAGGAAGCAAGTTTACACTAATATGAAAACCAAAGAAAGAACCAACCAAAAATAATAATTACAGGCAAATCTCCCTAATAAACATAGATGCAAAAATCCTCAATAAAATACTGCAAATAGAATGCAACAAATCCTTAAGAAGACTATACACCATGGTCAAGTGGGATTCATCCAAGGAATGCACGGATGGTTCAACATATGCAATTCAATAAATGTAATACATCAATAAATAGAGTCAAATAATTACATGTTCATCTCAATAGATGCAGAAAAAGCTTTCGATGAATTCCAACACTCATTTATGACAAAAACCCTACAGAAAATTGGAATAGATGATCCTTAACAGAGTGTGATGAAAGTCATATATGATAAACCAACAGCCAACATCTTACTAAATGGACAAAAACTGAGAACTTTCAACCTAAAATCAGGAACAAGACAAGGATGCCCATTATCATCACACCTATTTGATATAGTTTTAGAAATATAGTTAGAGAAAGCAGTAAGACAAGAGAGAGAAATAAAAGGAATAAAGGTAGGATAGAAAGAAGGTAAATTATCATTATTTGCAGATGACATGATACTCTACACAGAAGACCCCAAAACTCCATTGAAAATCTTCTAGATGTAATAAGCAAATTCAGTTATGCAGTTGGATAGAAAGTCAACACTCAAAAATCAATAGCATTCTTGTACACAAACAACAACCTCACTGAGAGAGAAACATAAGAAACCACACCCTTCACAGTAGCAACCAAAAGATGAAGTAGTTAGGAATCAATCTAACAAAGGGAGTAAAAGATCTATACATTGAAAATTGCACTACTCTGAAAAAAGAAACTGAAGAGGATTTCTGAAAATGGGAAGACATTCTCTGCCCATTGACAGGAAAAACAAACTTTGTGAAAATATCCTTTCTTCCAAAATTTTTATGTAGACTTAACACAATTCCAATCACAATACCATTTGCATACCTCACAGATCTAGGGAAATCATTCCTAAAATTCATCTAGAACCCAAAGAGACCTAGAATAGCAAAGGCAATTCAGGGCAACAAATTCAAGGCAGGAGGCATCACAATCCCTGATTTGAAATCGTATTACAAAGTTACTCTGATAAAATCAGAATGATACTGAAATAAAAACAGACCTGAAAATCAATGGAATAGATTAGAAGATACAACCACAACCAAAAACACAGTCAGCCAACTTATCTTTGACAAAGGGACCAAACATGTTCCCTGGAAAAAAGATAGCCTCTTTAATAAGTAGTGCTGGAAAAACTGACTTTCCATATGCCAAAAACTAAAACTAGACCCATGCCTATCACCATGCATTAAAGTAAAGTCAAAATGAATCAAAGTTCTAAATATTAAAACAGAAACACTAAATCTGTTGGAAGACAAAGTAGGTAGAAATCTTGATGACATAGGGGTAGGAAGAAAGTTCATGAACCAAAATCAAACTGTACGGGAAATACTTCCCAGCATCAACAACTGGGATCTCGTATTATTAAAAATTTTTTAAATGTCAAATTTAATCTCCAAGAGTTAAAACAAAACCCACAAATTGGGAGAATATCTTAGCCAAGTTTCCTTCAGACAAAGGATTTCTATCTAGAATATACATAAAGAACTAAACAAAGTGAGGCCCTCAATATTCAAAGACACAATCCTCATGTGTGCATCTGAGATGTATACACATTTCTCAGATGAAGAAATACAAATGGCAAATACATATATGGAAAAATTTTCAGCATTGTTGGTCATTTAAGAAATGCAAATTTAAAAAAAACCGTGAGATTTGCATGTCAAAGGAAATCTCCAGCATAGTGAAAAGAAAACCCACAAACTGGGAAAATATCATAGCCAATTGTCCATCAGACAAAGGACTTCTATCTAAAACATATAAAGAATTAAAAAAAATCAGGCCCCTAAAATTCAAGGACCCAATCCAAAAATGGGCATCTGAGATGAATACACACTTCTCAGAGAAAGAAAT
>RJWM01016371.1:0-45820 GCA_004363535.1 Dasyprocta punctata
TGCCATACCCAAATGTATCTCCGTAAATCATACTTAGTCTCCAGATAAAGACAGTAACAAGATCATGATGCCACCTAATGTGATACACACACCACCTGAAACACAAAAATCCCTTCCCCAGTCTCAACAGTTTCAGCACTTTTCAAACATTCAAATCAAAGTCTTTTCTGAAAGCCAAGGCAAACCCCTAACTGTGAACCTTTGTAAAAATCAAAACCAAGGTAAAATGACACAGAGTAAGGATGGCCATTCCAAAGAGAGGTATAAGGAAATAGAAAATCAAGCCAAAGTAGACCGAAATTCAGCAGGGCAAACATTAAGTCCTTTAGTTCTCACGGCTGTGAGATGAGCTCCAGAGGCCTGAGCGATACCCAAATGTATCTTGCCACCCGCCCTTGCCACTTGCATCCCACAGAGCTTCTCCCCCAGGTTGGCTCCCCCATGGCATGCATCCTTTCTCAGCAGATGTTCCACATTCTTGACTTTTTGGGTTCTCCTCTGTAAATTTGGCTTCATTCCCATACCTTCCCACATTTCTCTCTCAGAGGCTTCTTTACTGGCCTCAAGGCCTCCCTTTGAAATCTGGGTGCAAGTCTCCCTGACTTCATAAATTTTGCAATCTGCATGCCAGGAAAACCAAGGTTTACTGCCAAGGGAACAGCAGCCAGTACCCTTGTACCATTGCTACAACGGCTTCTTAGTGCCTGGGTGGCTGAGTATGGTGAAAGGAACCCTAAGGAATCAATTTCCTAGGAGGCCTTTCTCAAGCAAGGGTTCAATTCCCAGTACCATAAAAAACGTTATAAACATAAAATAAAACTAAAGTTGTACTCATGACTATACCATCACTATGTTTTACTATTTAAAATGCCAGTTTCCAGGTTTGATTTCTCATGTAACCATCACTACCTAGCCAGGAATCCCTCTAGAAATCTGGGCAACCCTTTTCTCTTGTCCACTGACCTTCGCGAGTCAGCCCTTTCTAGACCCTGGGTGCTGACTCAATAGCTCCAAGAGTCACCAATTTCTTCCAGTCTCTCCTGTTTCTTCCCTAGTCTGGACTTCCACCATCTTTCATCTGCCAACATAAAAGCATTGCTCCTAATTTGGTCCCCCTGACTGTCAGCCTCTGCTAGTGCAATCTGTTCTCCTTACTGTACCTGAGTCACATGCCTGTCACATAAAGCCAGAGTCTCTATTATGCTGAAAACTCCTATGTGGACCCCTACTGACTTAAGAACCCCTTCACTAGACTTGTAAGAACTTGCAAGACTCTCTATAGCCTCATCATTCTTAACTTCCCTCTTTCCCACCACTACCATACCAAACAATCTGACCTATTCTTAACCAAAATCCTACTCTTTCCTCTTGGTCTTTGCTCCTAATTTTGGTCAAATAAGTAGTTTCCTCCACACACTAGGACTGGGTTCCTTATATAATCATGTGCCCTTGTCTTATAACTTCTAATGTTCTAATCTCTAGTTTTCTACTATTGCACAAACCTTTGAGGAAAGACACAGCAGCTGACTAAAGACACACCCTGAAAGGTGAGTAAGGGAGGGATTTTGCTTGAGTGGTTACTCAGGTTTTAGTCCAAATATTGTCCCCCCCCCCCAGGAAGCCTGCATTGACATCTCAACACTCAGTTCAACGACCTCCTTTATGCATCCACAACATAGTCTGATTTCTCTATATGCTTAGTGTACTGTGTTCACTTGACCGCAACCTCCTCAAAGGCAAGGCTCTGTCCTAGTCACAGTCGGAGTTCTGGTTCCAATAACTCCAATTTCCCGAACCACATCCATATAATAGTGGTGTCAATTCCTCAAGAGTCGTTCTTCTAAAACAAAGAAATTGCCATAAGGCACTTAATATGGTACCTGATATATAAGTAAATATTTTTAAATGTCAGCTATTTATGTTCATTATTACTCAACTTGTTGCTCTTAGACAGACGAGTCAGTGGAAAGATGAGCATCATTATTGCAACATAGTATAGATATACCACAAGGCACAGGTGAGAACAGAGGTGAGCATTTGACTGAAGGACTTGCCAAGGTCCTGTCTAGGCCCATCACCCTCTAACACTGAGGCCCATGAATTAGCTCAGCACCATCAAAACTGGGAAAAGTACCTCTGTCGTGAAGTTGTCTGCCACAGAGTTGGTAAGAGATGGGCAATGCTGACAGTGGAATTATTTTTCTACTTAGCTAGAGAAAGTTGTGCTGTGTGTACGTGGAAAGGTCTTCAGAGAGACACCCCGTTATCTCTCTCTCACAGGGCCTCGGTAGCCAGCCAAGTGCTGCTTTGCTGATGCATCCCAACAGGAATCTGTTTTTTAAATTAGGAAATGTGCTCCACAGCAAAAAACTTACTGATGGACTTATTTCTGCCCTCTTTTCTGATTTTCCACTTCTAGGATGACTTGCTCTATGGATAGTGACTGTCATTTCCAGCACATTTTCTCCTACCCTGGAAACAGGGCTGTCCAATCGTCTAGCTGGTAGTACAGGTGGAAGCCAGTTAGTTTGGGGGAATGTGGTATCAGGGGCAAGAAAAAACTTAATAGGTTTCTTTTGAACACAAAAGGGAATCTACTACAGGAGAACCAGTACGGGATGCTGGATATTACTGGTCTGAAAAAAGTCTGAGTAAGGAGGATTTGGGTGGGAAGAGCATCATTCTGTGACTGAAGTCCCCGCATTCAAGCACAAATAACAAAGGTGTACGGAAGGAAAAACTGAAGTTCTGTCTAACCAATTATTAACACATATAGGAAACAAAACCATACCTGTCACTTAATCAGCCATGAGGTGTGGAGCCTGAAAAAGGCTCTCTATACTCTAGATAAAAGATTAGATAGATAGATGATAGGTGATAGATGATAGTTAGATAGATAGTTAGATAGGTAGATAGATAGATAGATAGATAGTTGGATTAATCTCTCACCAGTAGTAGGGACACCTCAAAAGAGCAAGTAAATATTCTTGTAGTAAAAAGACATATTGCATAGAGCAAAATGTGTCATACAATATATATATATATACATAATTTTATTGTTAATTTTTGTCATTAATAAAAGTAAAATTAAAATAAGTATTATAAAATCTTCATTTCCTATATTAGTAAACTATGACTCATGAAGATTTGTCACTTATGGAAACTGTAGTATAACTCTAGGTGTCTCTAACTCCAATCACATGACATGAGCCTGCCCACCCTTTATACCCTAGATAAAAGATTAGATAGATAGATGACAGATAATAGATAAATAGACAGATGATAGATAGACAATAGAATGTTTGATTACTCTCATCAGTAGTATCAAAAGAACAAGTAAAGATATGAGGAAAAGACACAACCCTCAGGAAACCAGAGACTAAGATAGAAGCACCTTGAGAGATGCTAAGGCACGGTGGTTTTGAGAAGTGGCTCTTCCTTTAAACCCCAGGTTCGTTCCCACTAATGAGCTGTATGACTTTGGGTGAGTTACTTTACTCTTCTGTGTCTCCCTTTCCTCAACTGTAAGATGGTGATAAAAGCAAAGCCTCTCTCCTTGGGTTTTTGTGAGAACAGAGTAAGCCTCCATAAGGACAGACCAGAGACGGTATGGACATGGTCAACAGCGGGGAAGCATGGCCCTCAGCCTGCTGCTCCTTGGGGGTGTCCCATCTGCCTCCTCATCAGGATGTCCCACAGCCCCTGTTCTTCAGAGGAAGGGTGGTCAGCAAGGACACTGTCTCATGGGGTAAGGGGAACGCCCTGCACTCCTAGCTAAATGAAGTTTATTTTAGACTTGATATGATTGTGTCCCCAAACTACCAACAAAAATCCCAGCTTCTGGGTCTTCCTGCAGGAGGTGAGGGAAGAATGTAAAGCCGTGCCCAGAAGCACACATCACCAGGAAGTGCCGCACAACCCATTTGACACTGCAACCCCCAAACCCGCTTTGTGAAGGCTGGGAGTGATATCCCTGGGCAGTGTCCTTATTTCGCTGTCCTCCAGGTTTTCTTCAGACTCCTCTCCCAGGCACCTCTTCACCTTGACTTTATTAACTTCACAGCTGTGGAAAACCTAATTATGATGGTGTAATGGCTACAATAAAAACACTTAGAGATTACTGTTTTCATTATTCATGTTATTCATTTAACCCAGGAGAACATGTTGCAGATAATAAAGCCCTTCCACGTATATTAGTGAATCCCATAGCTGTGCCAAATAAAACTAGGCTTGGAGAGATAGTGGGGTCTACACATTACAGATGGGGAAAGGTTCAAACACGGGCAGACACTGCTGCAGCTTTAATACACGCCACAAAGGCATTTGCTGGAAACATAATCCCCAATGCAACAGGTTGGGAGGTGAGCTCTAATGAGAGGCAGTAGGCCATGAGTTCTCATGGGTGCATTGATGCCAATTCCAAGAGGGGCTGAGACTGCCAACTCCATCTCTTCTTCTTTCTTTCCCATCTACTATATCATGACACACTGAGAAGAAACCATTCACCAGCACCTTGAGAATGGACTTCCTAACAGTGAGAAATCAATTAATTATCTTTATGAATTACCTAGTGTGTGGTATTCTGTTACAGCAGCACAAAATGAAATGACAGACCCTTCAACAAAAGTCATGTGATTTTCCCAAGGCCAGCCAGTGATGAGCTGAGCACAACAAGAACCCAAGTCCCATAGCATAGAGAATTAAGTGCACTGTCCAGTAATTGCGGGCATAGTCCAATTCCTGACTTCACCTCTGCAGAACTCGGAGGGTTTAAGCCCAAGTTCTTAGGGCCCCCAGATCTATGTAGGAAATTGTCTTCCTCCATAGTCATGGTGCCCAGTACAGAGAGTAGATGAAAAGAACCCAGTCTTCCTAGAATAAATGAATGAATGAATGAATGAATGCTGACCTCCAACTGGTGAGTGACCCAGCTGAGATGAAGCTTGAACAACGCAGTGACTCTGCCATTCCTCCACCTGTGTGCCGGTAGACAAGATCCATCTTTTCATCCCCGTCAAATGATAAAAAGACTATTCACTGGTTCTAAAGTTGTTCTCTTGGAATTTTATATGGACACTAATTCCTCTTAAGAATTTACCACAAGTTACTTCCTCAGCCTTTCCTTTCCACAAACCTTTAAAAACAAAAAAGTGCTTGGAGATCCATTCCCAATCCACTGTCCCAGTCAGTTTTCCATTCTGTACTCTATAAAATCAGTTTCTAGTGAAAAAAAAAAAAAAAAAAGAAAGTCAAGCTGGCCAAGGAGAGTAAATCTCTGTGGGTTTGAAGATGTATCATGATGTAGCCAGCAGCAGACACAAAATTTCTTTGTACTCTAGTGTTTTATCTTTTAATAATTCATGCAGATTTCACATTTCAGTTTCTAATATATCTGTGATTGGATAATATAAAAATAATGATACGAAATTACTTAGCAATTAGATTATTTGAGTTTCCCTTCTCACTGACAAAAAGAAAAACAAGTCATGCAATACTCGAGATGTGCTGTTCTCGTGCTGTGCCTTGTACCCTGTCCCACCACTAGAATGTGACACCCACATTTGAGTTGCACAGGCAGAAACTCTGAGCCAAGGCCACCCTCCCACGTAGGTCACCCCGACCCTCTCTTGCCAAAGTTTCCCACCAGCCTTATCTTTCACTCCTCCCAATTCTACATGCACAGTGCAATGGCTTGGATACAGTTTGTCCTCCAGGGCTGTGCATGTTGGGAGCTTGGTTCCAATGTGGTTATGTGAGGGGTAATGGGACATTTAAGAGGTGGGGCTTCATGGGAGATGGCTAGGTCACTAGGAGCACTGATCTCAAAAGGGATTAGCTCATTTGAGACCCCAGTTAGTTTCCATGGGGCTGGCTTGTTATGAAAGAGCAATTCCAGCCCTTCCCACTTTCTCTGGTTTCTTGTCTTTCCAAGTTACCTTTTGCTGTTGCACACACATTCTTGACATGGTGATGTAATTCTCCGTAAGGTCCTCACCAGAGCTGAATGGAAGCCAGTACTACACTCTTGAACCTTCAGAATTTTTTTTCTTTTTTAAGTATCTCATTTTAAGCATTTTGTTATAGAAACAGAAAATAGACTGAGACCCATGGTTAAATGAAGCCAATCTTATTGTATTTCCCTGAGGTTTTCAGCCAGGGTCCTGGTTGGATCCCTGGCCAGACAGGCTGCAGTCCTGAAGTCACTTTGGCCTCTCACTTGACTGACATCACTGGGGCCATTGTTGTACTCTTTAAATAACAGAAACCAGCAGCACCTTTGTGCCTTCTCTGTGTTCTCAGTGCAACAAAAAGAAGCCTCACAGCACTGCCCGTGTCAGCCAGCAACTCTGGTCCTGGTGTGAATCTTCAGTGCCACCATCTCTAGCTCCACAAGTCACCCTGATCCTTAGAGATATCCCCATCAAGGCACCCCCAAGAAAGAGAATATTTTGCATCATCTTTTTTTCATCAAAAAAGCAATAATGCACATATATAGGTCCTACAAAAGACACAAAAACAGAAGGACAATCACCCATCACCCCTCCACACAGAAGCAACCACTATCAGTATTTTGGAACTTTCCTTCCATTCCTTTTTCCCCATATAACCTAACTGAGCTATAGTTATAAGGAGTGTACATTTTGTATCCCTCCTTTGCACAACACTTACAGAGCATTAGCATTTCTACATGCTAAAAGCCTCTCATTATTCCTGAACACAAACAGTAATGACTTTCTCATTTCTACACCCAAAATGGGAGAGAGAAAGGAGGTAAGAACTAATATGCTAAAATCACTTTTTATAGCAGCCAAGCAAACCTAAAAATGAATTCTCTGACATGTCCCCTGCTCGACTTCCCGATGGTCTCCTGGCCTAGATCGTTCCTGCACAGGTAGAGGTCCATCGGCCAGAGGTCACCCTGACCATTCCTCAAGGGTAAATACATATCATGCCAGCCCTCTGAGCCCGAGCCCAGCCCCTAACTCCTTAAGAAGCTGTACTTATTTGTTCCAAAACGTTGAGTTTGTTCAAACTGCCTCAGCTGCAGAGAGCCACAATGGATTATCATACTTCCAAAATATACTTCCAGTCTGCCTGGAATATTTCCAGCAAAACTAAACACTGACAGTGACTGATCAACCTGGATTTCCTGAGATTCTATGATGGTTAATTTTATGCATTAACTTGAGTGGACTAAGCAATACCCAGAGAGCTGATAAAACCTTATTTCTGATGTGTCTGGGGTACAGTCTCAGGAAGAGATGAGCAGTCGAGTCAGTAGCTGAGTAAAGATCTGTCCTCACCAACATGGAAGGGCATCACCCAATCCACTGAAGATCCAGAGGGAACAAAATGGTGGGGAAATGATAATTGTTCTCTTTCTCCCTTCTCCCTTCTCCCTTCTTCCTTCTCCTTATTTTTCTCTCTACCCTCCCCCTTCCATCTCACCCTCTCTCCAAAATACTGGGCTTCTGTCTTCTCTTGCCCTCAGACAATAGAGCTCCTGTTTTCCAGGACTTCTAACTCCAGAGTGTCACCAGTTTCTCTGCATTCCAATTTTTAGGCCTTCAGCATCACACTGCGAGTTGTGTCATTAACTGCCCTTGGCCTCAGACTTTTGAACTTGAACTGAATTACTGACCCTGACTCTTCTGGTTCTCTAGCCTGCAGATGGGTTATTGTGGGCCTTTTGATCTCTACAGTAACATGAGCCATTTCCTATAATGAATCCCTTTTCATATATCTACCTCTGACTGGTTTTGCTTCTCTAGAAAATTTGGACTAATAATTTCTTAATTTTCATAATGCAATTGAAAGGTACCAGGGATAAGACTCAAGAAGTCATGACTAAATCCTATCTTTGCTAATATCTGATCCCAGTGAATTCCAAACAAAGAGGAGAAGAGAGAAAGAATGAGTGATTACAATAATTATGATAGTATGATAACCTAGCATGTGGAGTACTCACATGTCCAGCAGAGTTCTAAGCACTTTGCATGAATTCCCAGACTTAATCTTTACAACAACCTCTTAATACCTTGTAATCAAAACTACCAGAAACACTCTTGTAGTTGAGCAAGAGTGGATTTATTGACTCACTGCAAAAAGCGAGAACACACACTGTGAGATTCTGCAGGGCATCTCAGTAAGTGGAATGAATTTGTAACAGAGCCAAACATGGTGGTACACACCTGCAACCCCAAGCATTCCGGGAGGCTGAGCAAGACTCTGTCTTGAAATTAAAAATAATAAAGGACCAGGGTTGTAGCTCAATGCAAAGACCCTGGGTTAATTCTCCAATATAGGAGAAAGAAGAGGAGGAGGAGGAAAAGAAAGAGGAGGAGGGAGAGAAAGAAGAACTGAAGGGGAGAGGCTGGAGAAAAGAGAAGGAAATGGAAAGAGAAAGAGAAATGGAGGGAGGGAGGGAGAGACAGAGAGGAGAGGAGGGGGTGGGGGAGAGGGAGGGAGGAAGGAGGGAGCAAGAAGTTAGAACAGGTTGGGCTTGTGTTGAAAATGCAGAGCAGAGTCCAAGGTAGGGGCCCTCAGCTGAGTCGGCTGCTTTCAGGAAGTGACTCTGTAATTAACCAACTTGATCGTCATTTTCTAGAAAGTGGAAAGAACAGATGGAGATGAATGTTATAATTGGTAAGCAGCAGTCACTTGCATTGGGATACCCTGTCATTGTTGCCGTTTACCTCATGTTCTGCTTTTGTCTATGTTTGGATGTGATTAAGAAGTGATCTTGCTCTTGCCTTGCTCAGTCACGGTTACAGAGCGGCCTTGTCTGGTGGTGGTGCTTTCTGACATCGTTTGGGATCAGCAGGAGGATGCGAAGGCTCAGCTGTGAATGCCAGCCCAGCTCCTGCCTCCCAGAGGCTTTTTTCTCTCCAACTTTATAAAAAGACATGGTAATTACATTTATAATGAGATAGAGGAGCCAAAGCTTGGATGGGCGAAGAAATTTGCCCAAGTTCACACAGCTGGAAAGTGGCAGGAAACGAATATAAGTCTGTCTCAAAAGGCAAATGCAGTTAATGACCCTACTGAGCCTCCTCTTCATGCAGTAGTTTTCACCTTGTCTTATTTTCCTTGGGCTGGGGTTGATATCTGTGGAACGTGGTAGACAATTCAAAGGAAACTGGGTACCAAGTGAAATCATGCCTGCCCCCACTCCCAGCCCTGTTTCCTAAGCACCCGCTTCCCACCCAGGAGGACACACAGTGTGAAGGGAGCAGACCCATTTAAAGCATCACTTAAATGAGACCAGTCACTGACTTATGACTCAACAAACTGCTTATGTTTGTCCTGCTCTTCCAAAAACTCACGAAGTCTCAATAACTACAGATGCTGATTAAGCACATGCTGTTTTCCTGACACTGCACTCAGCACTAGAGCAGTAAACAGTGAACTGAAGGAGCTCTTGGACTCTAAGGGTTGCACAGTCTGGTGGAGAGCACCACACAGATGAACCTGAGCAGTGCACTGGAAAGAAGGATGTGGGAGGAGTGGGCTGCTCTACCAAGAATGGCAAGGAAAGATTGATGGAGAAGGAAATATTCCGCCTGGATTCTGAAAGATGGTGGGGACTTACTTGGTGAACAGTGATGAAAGGAGGACTCCAGAGAGAAAGAGCAGTCAGTATGAGCAATGGCGGGCAGGCAGGGCAGACTGGGCACACACAGGAGACTACTCCTTACTCAAAATGGGCAGAGCACGGAATGCTTGGGCCAGGAGGCGGAAGTGACTGGAAAAGTTGCCAAAGGCCCTGTCACAAAGATCCATCTGCAGGAAACTAAAGAGAATATTGTCAAATTTAAATAAGATAGAAAACGTGGAAAAGATCTGAGAAGTTTAAAGCACTCTGCAAATGTAAAGAATTAAATAGGTCACTAGTCCCATGACTGAGACTAATCAGTTATCATTAGCCATGGCCCTTCTCTGAAGATGCTATTTTTAATCATAGTCATCCTTTGCAGGAACATCTACTGGGGATAAAAATCACAAAGGACACTGGAAAATAAAAAGATTGTGACCAACTGTTCCCTCAGTCCTTCGATCAGATATGAAGGACACCCATACCTGAAGTGTCCGTTAGCAAGTGCCACGGGGAAGTCTCTGCTGCCCAGGTTCTATCAAAAGTGCATCCAGGATAAACTGTCCTAGAAAAAGAAAGTCTAAGGGTCATGGAATCCTCCCCCGCCACAAAGCATCAAGAGTTTGACCTTTGTCACAAGTTAGACTCCCGGAAACTGTATTTCCGGACCACATCCATGTGCAAAACCCTCCACATCCAGCTGTTCAGACTTTGTGTTCAGACACCAGGGATTCTTTGTCCTGGGAACTGCTCAGGCACTGGCTCCACTTCTATGAAAGTGGTTGCTGTGTGCAACTAGGGGTGAATCTCACTCCTTTAAGAACAAAGCCAGAGGTGGGGGAGGCTCATGAATCAGGAGCCTCTATACAAACTACCAACTCTACATAAACTTCCTTCTAGATTATGTTATTGAGGATGCTGTTATTTAAATGGCCTATTATCCTAAAGACTTGTCCTTCTCAGATAGATTCTCTAACAAAAATTCTAACCCATCAAGTTTTCATTCCAATTTCAAGGAAATTTCAAGTCAAACATGGCATCATAAGAGTACAGGATTTGGAATCATAAAGTATCCCTTCCACTTAAAGGGTCTTAGGCAAAGGATTAATATACCTGTGGCTCAGTTTATTCAGCCATAAAGTAGATATAATAACAAACTGCCCAGTTTATTAGAATTACTGTAAATGTGTTTTTATTAGTACATGTTCGCAGTACATGATGAATACATTCATCATGGAGGATTTATCAATATACAGAACACATCTCAATTCTTTTTTTAAATCTCTTTCCCCTCTCCTCTCTCACTCCCCAACTACAAAAGCTCTTTCTCCATTTTTCTTCCATTTTTTTTTCCTTTAAATTCGTTTCCTTCCCTTCATGCCCACATCTTTGGTTCCCCTTCCCATTTGAACAAGTTCTTCCTACTTTATGATAATGTAGAACCTGACATGTAAAATCAATATATTTTATCAGTTCAAAGTAGTAAGCTTGACCCATTGATTTAATACAGATACTTATTTGCAAAATAGAAATTATATATACCCTTTCAAGAACTAAGTGTGTATCAAACTCCAGCACAAAGTAAGTGCTAGGAAATGGTCACTGTTACCCAATACATAATTTCCCCTGTCAAATGTAGGCTTTTTACTCTGGGGTCTCTTCCAAGTCCTCCAAACAAATACAAAGCTTTTCATACAGTTTTCAGTTCATTACTGGTCACCTACGGTGTGTTGGGTACTGTAGCAGACATGGATAAACCAGCTTTCATCCCTGTCCAAGAAGTATGTGAAGTCCAGGAAAGAAGGACATATGGACATCTCAGGCCAGCAGAGCAATTTATCAAAGACTCCTCTAAGAGCCACCATATGAGACAGAATCCACACCAGATGCACCAGTCACCTGATTGGTAGCTTTCTCCTTATGTGTGAGCAGAGCGGACAGTTGGCCATCAAGTGGAGTCTCAGCCCCAGAAAAAACTCATCAACACAGTTATCTCATTGATGCTCTGACACTTGAAAAAGCTTCTCCTCTTAAAACAAATCACTGGTAACAACCCATCAAGCTTTTCTTTCCCATAATTAGTTGTTCATCATAGTCATAATCATGATGTTCAAGACCTGAAGTGACCCTGGGTCTTCCCAAGCCAACCTCTTCCAATGAGGGACTCAAGAAGGAGAAAAGTTTTATTGACGACTCATGACCAATGAATGACCAAGAAGTCCCTTAAATTTAGGTCTCCTAGTGCCTACTGTCTTTTCTACCATCACGTGGAAAGAAGATCACAGACCCATGAGCGTGAGCAGGAGATGGGTAATCCAAATGGTATGTGTTAGAAAATCACTACTGCAGTGCTCAGGCTGATGTAGGAACTCAAATTAAGGGACTATCATAGTCAGGGATTGCAAGGAGAACAACTATATACAGGACACATAATTTATATTATTATTTATAATGGTCACCCAAGGAGTCAAATACAAAGAAAGTGCAAGAAATCTGCCCACAACACGAAAGAGTTAGAAAATTCAGCCAAGGACCTGGATCCCATGGCAGTAACCTGCATGAGTTCAGCTGAAAATCCAGAGTCTACAACCATGACCCATGCAAGTCTATTCCATGGATCTGCTGGGAAGGCCCAAAGGTCAGCAGTGGAAGCTAGAAAGTCTACGCCAGTGGGGCAAAGGATCAGTGCCAGCAGACCAAGAATTCTGTACTGGAGTCAAGAAGTGACACTCAAAATAAGGACTAGAGCTCCCCCGAAAAGTACCACAGCCATCCTCAGCAACAATGAGGTCCCAAGCTCCTCCAGTGATAACAACAACTGAGTTCATATCAGGAAGCCAGCATGACAAGCTTCTCCTGCAGTTTGAACAGCACACTTCTTCCCCTCCAGAGCCAGGAAGCAATGCTCAAAGAAAGAACCAAAGCTCCCCCAAAGTGAACCACAGCCACTCTCAGCAACAAGGTCCCAAGCTCCTCTAGTGATAATGACAGAGTTCATATCAGGGGAGCCAGCATGACAAGCTCCTCTGGGAGAACTAACAGATCCAAACAACACCACCACCTAGGAGAACCCACAACTCTACTCTTCCTCTCCAGGTCTCCTTTTTATGCTGGCAACAGTCCTCAGGTGGGTCATCCATGCTCAGCACCATGCTGATTCAGTTCAGCTGGTGGTTAAGTTGACCACCAGTTACCAGTCCACTACAGGGAGAAGATGGTGTTGTGCAGGAAAATGACAGGAGAAGCGACTTGCAGCTGGAGACCCCAGGAAGGCAGCTAGACTGAGGCAGACTAATGGCTTGAAGGGGAGTGTACAAGAAAAACCAGGAAGCCCTTGTAATTGTGTATCTGGCAATGATTGAGCCTAGGGAGGTACTCTCCCCCAATCCTCCCCAAGGACATCTTCCTCTTGGTCAAAGTCTTATACAAAGACCACCAGCACCCACTGAAGACCAGCCACACCACTTAAAGACCCATGGCATGTGCTACTTTGTTTGCTTGGTTATTCTGTTTTGCAATATTGAGCATCAAACCCAAAGTCTTCCACGTTATAAGCATTGGGCTATGTCCCCAGCCCCACATGCAGTTTGAAGGAAAGGTGCATGAAGAAATATAATTCAAGATAGAGCTGCTGCATTTCAAAAGTTATACCTCAGCTCTACCTGTTAGCATCATACAGGAGACAGAAAATCAGTGTGCAGGTCAAATCTAACCTAGCACCTCAGCTATACGGCTGTGAGTGCTGAGGTACAGACTGCCGGCCACCCTCTTTCCTGGTATTTCACTGTCTTCTCTGCAGTGCCCCCTCCCACAGTGCCATCACCTCTGTCCTATGACCGTGCCCATTTCTTCTCACCTTCCCCAGCCCCGCCCCAGACCACCCCACCACACACTCCTGCCAGACAGAATCAGTCATTCCTTTAGATACACACTCAAAACAAAGATACAGCTCTCCATTACAGCATCTACCTCATTGTACTATTCATATATTTAATGTGTATCCTCTGTCTAGTCTTTGAGAAAGAGGCTGTGTTTTCTTCATCTTCATGCTTTCCAGGGTCCCCAGCATGTAGAAAATTACTCAGAAGCTAAATTAATGGGAAAGAAATTGTCCATCAGATTCTTTCATTTTACAAACAAGAAAATCAAAATGCAATGTCACAAGACTGGCCAGCAGCAGCTCAGTGCAACACATTTAGCACATTATGGGAATGCAGAGATTCAGGTGTACGGAAAACAACCATTGTGAATGGAGGTCATTATTTTAAAGATAGCAGCAGTGGAATCTTCCAGAGTGACACATCCATCCCCGGGCCCAGAAACCAAACGGCAGCCCCAGTTTCCTGACAGCAGTGACAGGAGACAGCATGCTGCAGCCACCCAAGTGCCTGGTGCACAGGATGGGCCAGTGAGCTGCAAAATTAAACTTCTCTTTTTAGAAGCCATTTGTGTGTTAAGGGAGAGAATAAATAAGCTAACACCATGGCCACTTAAAAAATGCACCCAGATAAAGAAGTTATTTGACTCTCTCAGGCCAGTGGGGGAAAATGAGCTTTGTAATTGAAACTGTAATAGGAATGAGCCGCACAAGGTGAAGTGAGGGCAGGACATTCTTGGAGGAGATGTCACTAATAAGTTGGCAACTCAAAGTTTCCATGAAAAGAAGAGAAAGCCTTCTAGATATAGCGTGAGGTCCTGGGCATAGAAGTAGTCTGAACTCCAGAATGTAATGGGGGGACTGAGCCATCTTGAGGATACTTCTGTAGTTAATTACATGGTGTGCCCTTCCTGTGTCATATCATCCTCCACCTGCATTCTCCAACCAGAGCCAGATCCCACCTGTCCTGTCCCTGAAAAAGCCCATCTCCATAAAGGGAACACATATGCCCTGACTCTTCACACATAAAAGGCCATGAGATAACATTTACTCTCTTTACACATTTATTGAGGACGTCCTCTGGGCCCAGCACAGGGCTGGAGAATAAGTGAGTAAGAAGGTCTCTGACATTCGAGTATCCACAGTGGACATGCTCAGAAGACCTTGTCTGTTCCAGTGGAAGAGTCTAAAGATCAACAGGAGACAGAGAATGGTTTGCAAGAAGGACAACCACATAGAGTGGAAAGGACACTTGCCTCAAAGGCCTGAGGGCTTACTATCAGCCATGAGACCTCAGACAAATTATTGATGTGGCAATATCCTCCTAGACAAATGGGGATTAGGATAGCAACTTTGAGACTCGAGGAAATGGTGCAGAACCCACTGCCTGTCGGGACCCAGCACATGCCTGGCGTGTTCTAGCTGGGAGGCCAGCAGGGAAGAGCAGCGCCATGGTGAGCGCACGAGGATTCTAGAGAGGCATTCAGACACCAAACCACCCTGACGGGTCAGCCTTCGGGACTGAGGGCAGGGGCTGTGGCACCATCAGCCAGCACACCAAGTGCCCCGCACTCAGCTGTTTCCCTCTCTCTGTTGTTTGCTTCACATGAACTTGCACTTTGAGGAAAATGGAAATTCCCTGCTTTCCCCTCTTTTGAAAACGAACAGGATCCATCTGCCTGCCTTTCTCTCCAACTTTCCACCTTTCCCCACAATGTAGCCCATTCCTAGGAGAGCCAGAATTCATGAGTAAGGTAAGTCGAAGTGGGAAGCGTGGGCTCAGTCCCTCCTTGACTTAAAGGCCCAGTTGTGGCACTTGCTTGACCCATCTGCATGATCTTTCAGAGCCTCCATCTTCTTACCTCAAAATGGGAACAAAAACGGTTCAGTGCCAGGTGCTCACAGGCTCACTGCAAAGCTTGAATGTCCTGGTGCAGGCAGAACACTTAGTCCTGTGCCTGGCACATTGCTCAGTTGCTGGCTGTTGAGGTTGCTGCTGCTGCTAAGGCTGCGCTTGTGCTTGCCACTGTGGCCATTGTAAGCATTCCCTTTTTCACTGTGAAGTGAACGGTTCTACCTGCATGAGGTTGCCTTGGAACTTCAGCATTCTGTAAGGTCCTTCGCACAGGACTTGGCACCCAGTGGCTGTCGTGTAAAGGCTGAACGTCCTTCTGTACATGCTTTGTGTGTCGTGTTGACACGTGGTGAGAAGTATCAGGCTCACCATTGGTCTGTGGGTAAGGACATCACCACAAGACTGGTGAGTGTCTGAGGGAGTTTCTGGGACCTGTAAGTGTGTGATTTCATACTATAGGAGCCCTTACTCTGTGTGACTTTCTTCTAGTCCCTTCCCTGGCCTAAGACCTGCTGTCCATCCCAGGCCCTACAAGAGACAGATCAGTACCTCCACTTCAGGTCTCGGGCCCCAGACACTCCTAGAAACCCTGCCCACTCATCCCGCACTGTGCAAATAGGACTTCATAGGTAAGATGGGCGTGTTTTCTATCCACTTGTCTGTTTCAGGAATAAACCTGTCTTGGTTAGTTTTCTCTCACTGTTGAGACAAAATACCTGATGCCCAACATGAAGGAAGGGAAGGTTTATTTCTTACAGTTTTGGGGGTTTCAGTCCATACTCAGCTGACTCCAAGGCAGGTTGGCATGGCGGGTTAGCCATTCATGGCCATCGCAAACAGCAAGAGCAAACAGAGTAAAAGAGAGAAAACATGCCTTCTTCCCACTCTTACACTGTATGGTGCAGGTACAGCACTCACACCACTAATCCCAGTGCTACACAAGGAACCAATCACAAATGCTGGGAACCAATCAACCACAAGGAACCAATCAACCATGTCCATGATTGCATGAGGCTTAGGGGGCCACCTAGACACAAACCATAACAAAACCATAATTGGCCAAGCCTACCGTGTGACAGTGTCAACCTTCACCTTTGCTCACATCTGCCTTGCCTTCATTTGCCATGCTTGCTTTCTCCTAAATAATGAATGTGCTAGAACCATAATATCATTCACTTTTGTGTTCATTATGAACCACACACTGTATCCATTATTATCTATCTTCACATGAAATCATTAGATTACTATTATAGAACCTCTTTGGGGAGAGAGAAACTAACAGACAGAAAGAAGAAATTGACTGAGTTCAAAGAACTACCAAGTAAATGGAGGAGCCAAAAGGTGAACCCAGCTGGTCTGACTCCAGAAACCTCTTACCCAGCAAGTCCCCTGCTTCTTTAGTGAAGAAATAACCAAGGTTCTGCCCTCAGGGTTTCATGTACTAAGCCACACAGTTGTAAGCGGTGGAGCTGGAATTCAAGCACAAGGCTGCCCGCTGCCAACCTCAGGCCCTCACACCGGTTCTCATGTTTCCCTGAGAATCTGCACCTGACAGCTCCGGGGGGAATCCAGTGTACCTCCTGATCTGGACACTGGATAGGTTGTCCTTCTCATTCTGACACCCCGCCCACGTGAACGGCAGCTCCCCAGGGCAGAGGATTGCTGTGGGCTGCCACCCAGTAAGGAAGGAATGTCCAGGGTTTTTCACTTTACCTTATTTGCCATACCTCACTCAACAGGCCTCAGGCCAGTGTGGAAATTCTGGTAATTGCTACAAATGTCTATTAAAATAAAGATTCAGAAACTGGGAAAATAACCACAGCATAATTTCATGAGCCTAATCAGTAGAACACAATGTAGGAGGAACCCCAGGAATTAGTATCCACAAACAACCAGCTCTAAATAAACCCCAAGTGTCTGTTCTATTGCCTGTGTACAGTCTTCCTACTAATCAGATAAAGGACCCTTTGAAAATGGCTTAAATAAAAAATTGTAGGTTGTATGTGAGTCAGGACTGGAATGTCTTTTCTCAAAAATAGCTAAACACTCCTTCACCAAAGAGTTGTGGGTGTGAATGGTTAGGTCTGAAAATTGGTTAAGAAACAAAGACAAGTTGAGTTTCTGACTGGCCAACAGATCCAGAGATTTTCAGGTCAAGTAACATTCCTGCAGGTTGCTCTCCTACTGCCTTCCTAGGGACAGTATCACTGCTAAGCTAACTGCAGGTGAAAATATTCTAGTTGCCAGCAGGCCCCTGCTGCCCAGTACCATAAATGCCTTCACTTGGTGTCTAGCAGATACACATTGTCACGTGACTCCTGCTATTCTAGTATCCCATCTTCTCCACTGAAATCATAGATCCATCCAAGTGATGTACTAACCACAATCATGCCCAGCTCTATTCAGCCACCTCAGAGCTTTCCAAGGTTATTAATCCATTTCCTGATGCCTTCATGAAGGGACTGTTGCTGGGCCACCACTAGAGATACAGGGGGAAAAGAAGGGGAGATTTCAGAAAACATATGATAAATTCACTTCAACATCCTCAATTTCCTAGGCCTTTAGGTTCCTTCCCCTTATCCTATCAGTAGTTCTGGCATCTTAGCCTTATTTAGATAGGCAGCACTGCATGCAGTGTTTAGTCTCATGCATCTTTCATTCAAGCTTTTAGATCCACTTCCAGTTGCACATAATGCATTAAATTTAAAATATCTAATAAGTGCACTGTATTTATAAATTTTTTCCAATATATTGTTAAATTTTATCCTCCACCTAAAATTGTTAGAATCCATTTCTACAAGTAAGTGTCTACTGCTATAAGATAGCCATATTTTGCAATTGCTTTAGAATATAGGCTGTCTTCCCTGGGTTGGATTTTACAGTTACGCTTTTTAAGTGGTTTGTTTGTTTATTTTTTGTAGTGGGAATTGAACCCAGGAACTTCACACCGATCTTCACTCCCTGTGTTTTTTTCATTTTTTATTTTGAGATAGGCCATGTTAAGAAGCTAAGTTGCTCAGGTGGCTTCCAACTTGTCCATCACCTTGCCTCTGCCTCCCCAAATGCCAGAATTATAGGCATCTTTCAATAGCATTGCCCAGTAGCTATTGCCTGCTTGCTAAGCTCTGAACCTGGTTATAGGTATTGGTATGTGTGTTAGTTTTCTATCGTTGCCTTAACAAATTAACACAAACTCAATTATGTAAATCAACACAAAATTATGACTTCACAGGTCAATGAATCAGAAATATGATACAGGTTCCCCTGAGTTGAAATCAGAATGTCAGCAGGCCTGCATTTATTTTGAGGGCTCTGTGACACAATCTGTTTTCTTACCATTCCCATCTTTTAGTAGTTTCCTGTAGTCATTCATCCAGGGCCCTTTCTCAGTGCTCAAAGATATGAGCATTGCCTCTCTCTGACCATTCTATCACCCCTACAGCTAGTGTCTTATTTACTTTTCTCTCATAACTGAGACAAAATACCCAATGCCCAAATTAAAGAGGGAAAGGTTTATTTATCTCACAGTTTGTGGAGGTTTAAGTCCATAATCAGCTGGCTCCAAGACAGGGTGGCATGATGTGGAGCAGCATCTCAGGGCAACAGAAAACAGCAAAAGCAACAAATGCAAAAGGGGACAGAAAGCCTCTTTCCTTCCCTTATATTGTGCAGACTTCTAGCCCTAGGATGAGTCCTTTTCTCGCACACCATCTCCATGCCCTTCTCTTGTACAGACTGAGAATGTTTACAAAGTGAGAACCTTGATTCCCTGCTGAGTTACTTAGTTAAACTTCTAATCTTCTAAAGTTGACACAATGAGTCAACCATTACAATATCTTGGAGTGTAAACAGTCTCTCTAGGGCATGTCCTCTATACCCTAGGATGTAAAACTGCAGTTACTTAGTTAAGCTTCTAAACTTTTCAAATTGACACAATGTTCAACCATTATTACAGCTAGAGAAACAAAGGAGGAGGTGGGAGCTATTAGATTCCAGACTTGTGGAGCAAAGTTCCCCAGGAAGTTGAGATCCATTGCTTTGAAGGAGAAGTGGGGCTGTGGCTTGTGCTTGAGAGGAATTTTCTTTAGGCTACACTAGACTGATCCTGGGAGTGTAGAAAAAAAAACGTAGAGGCTTCAGTTAGGCTAGTGACAGGTACATCAGGATTTCTAGGGGGCTTGAGGTGCTCACAGAAGCAGGAAGGGAAGGGAAAGGGGCAAAGCCCTTCCTCTCCTACCTTCTCATCTCTTTGCAGTACCTGTTAGTGGTGGATCCTAACATGAATGCCAGAGGTGCCAAAATATGGTCTGCAGAGATCCAACTGTGGGATCACAGAGCCAACAGTGAATTTGTAATCCAGATATAAGAGCTTAGTAGTGAGTACACACACCATGTGACAGGTCTTCTACGAAGAGCTGTCAACTTTTACCCATTACACAAACCTTCATAACAAACCAAAAGGGTAGGTCTTCTTATCCTGATTTTAGGAGGAAATGGAGTCTCAGAAAGGTTAAGGAAATTTCCAGGTATCCCCCAGCTGAGAAGTAGCAGAACTGAGGTCCAAAGTTCTTTTCCACCATGATAGTCAAGTGCTCAACTCTGGCCATGTCACCAAATCACCTCAGAGAACACTAGACAGCAAAGGCATATCACAGTGGGACAGAGAGAAAAGTCTCCCCAACAGAATTATATAGCTGCTGGTCTCCAAATGCTGATGGACCAGTTGGATGCTGCAGAATCAGAGATACGCAGATGAAAGCCATTCACTCTTCTTATCCATGTCTACCCCATGTCCACCTCCATGCATTGACCAACCTGCTGCTGTCACAGCTACTGGCTATGGCTATTCCCAAGAATCCCAACTCTGTCCCACAGAAGCACACTGCTACCCAGGGCCAGTTTCTGGGGTGGGAATCTAGAGATGCAAATCAGACTGAAAAACAAAACAAACAAACAAAAAACATACTGGAAAGATGTCTCAGATCCTTTAGAAAGATTTTTTGTACTATCCCATCTCAGAGTATAAACTGAGTGTTTCTGTGAGAACATTGGAGGGGCTAACCAAAGGCCTCCAGCAACATGCAAGAGAAAGACACACTCTGTCCTTAATGAAGATACTCACCTCTGCTGTTCAGTTGGTTATAAAACAGCGATCGCTCCACTCAAGCACACAAAAAGACAGCCATGCCATGGAGGCAGAGTGTCTGCAAAATAGCCACCCTGGGTACCAGATGCCCAGTGCATCAGCAGCGATCTGTTATTCTTACAAGCGACAACAGAGCTCTCAAGAGGCCTAGAATGACAAAATTAATGGATTGGAAAGTAAAAATCTAATGTACAAGCTCTCAAAACTCCCCAGCCTAGCTGACTCACTGTGCACATCCAGTAAGTCACGGCTCTGGGTGGGAGCTGGTGTGGACTCCAGTGAGATGGGGAGAGGACAGAACAGCCAGGAGAACAGAGACTGCAAGTCAACCCGCACCAGCTCCTCCAAAAAAGCAAAATACCATTTCCATGCAAAGCTTCTTTGAGCTTCAGTAAAACAAATAGTATTTACACAAACAAAAAATAAACTCCATAATGAGAGAGCAAAGAAGTAGAATTCTACCCAGCTCATCTGCTTGAGGGTTAAATCATTTTTTATTGAATTCAGGTTTCATGGCCCATTAGAAGCCTGGAGGGAGAATTCTCAGGAATACTTTTGGACTAATGAGTGTTTTGCAAATTGTTTTTCTAACAGATTGGTTGTTCTTTTCCTGAGAATAGTAAGAACCTTTGGTTTATGGAATTTGGCCCTGCAATTGAAAAGTAACAGAAACTATTTTAATTGAAACTAATTTATTTTTATTAGTAAGAGATGCTGATCTTTTCTATCTTCCTCCTGTTTTTGACATCAACATGAATACGCTTCCATCAGTCAAAATACCACAACCTGCAACACTTGTCTTTTCACGTTTCTCAAATATTCTCTGACAAATGTACTCTCACTTCTGCCATTAAGATACAGGCGCGTTTTAATGAACCCAGCAACACAAAGAAGACAGAACTTACAGAGAGCAACCAGACCTTCCACTAACTCCATTCTCCTGATGTACCTTTCAGGGAGGAGCCGCCCAGCTCACCCTGGGAGCCCTGTTCCTTGCCAGGTAGTGCAGATGGCTACGTGCCAGGTCACCCTAGACCCAGGATCCTCCGTGGAGCTTTTCCTGTACAACCACCAGAAAGGCAGCTGCAGTGGTAATGGATGTTTCCTATCAGGCAATCAGGCTGATAAGCTGGGCTGGGAAAAGCCATCTTGTTGGCCTCCTGGAAAGGGCCTTCCTTATCTAGAAATATAAATGCACTTAAATTTCACTTCCAGACTTTTCCATCATAGGACTCAACAACTGTCTGATTTTCTCATTAGTGTGAAGTGGGCTCATCACTTCCAGTAAAGAAGCCCATGGTGCCCTTAGCTGGAGATGAACCCATCAGGAACTGTTCGTTTAGTGAGCTCTTTCCGTGGGGTCAGCTCTATTCCAAGTTCTGGGAATGGACTCTGGACTCTAATCAAGCTACGTTTTCATAAGAAGACAGACAAATTAACATATAAACATAAATTAAGGCAAATGATGCTAAGTGCTCTGGAGAAAACCAAAATAGCGTAATGGATAAAGAGGGAACAGAGGGAAGCCTGTGGTCCTCCCTGCTTCCAAAGCCCTTAGCAGTACTGGAGGAGTCTGAGAACTGCCAGAGAAAATGCAGTGTGGACCTGGGTAGGATGGGTGGAAGGAAAGAAAAAGGAAAGCTCAGCAAAGGCCTTGTAACCCTTGTGAAATAATTTGGATCCTGTCTTCAAAGCCTTGGGCTCAGGCAGATGTAGGGAGAAAGGTCACAGTGGCAGCTGGAGGAGGGCGGAGTCCCCACTGGGACACAGCAGTGCACTTGCTGAGGAAGGCAGGGCCACTTCAAACACCTGGTGATGTTTCACCAAAAGGACTTGACAGATGACGCAGTGTGGAGTGGAGAAAGAAGCAGGTGAAGAAGAGGCCTATATATTCTGTTGGGTAACTGGTTGATGGTGGGGAATTCTCCTTGAAAAAAGTCACAGTATGAAAAAGTTCTCTAGGAGGCCATCATAGATTTAGATTCAATAATATTAAATTTTAAATTAATGGAATATCCCAAGGCAGTTGACCTATATGTAGTCAAATAACCAAATCTATGATTGAGGAGTGAAGAAAGATTTTCAGAATGCTATGTTTCCAATAATGCTACCCAGTTCCACTCTACTCCAGCCAAAAAAAGAACTTGTCACCCCTCATTTCCCCTGGGTACTGCCACTGCCATCTGACTTGAGCCCACCAGTGCTGACCCCATCACAACTTCCCCAGTAACTTGAATTCCCAGCCACCCTGCCATGCCAGCCTCATCCCACTCTGCTCTTTATATCCCCAAAGCCACATCATCTCCCACCATCTGTAACTCCCGCCACACTCTCTGCAACCTCTGGCCGGTATTCATCGGAACTCCAGCTCTATCCTCAAGTTATTTCTCAGGCCTTTCCTTCTCCTTTTTTTCTCAACAACTCTTTGTTGGAACTTACAGCCACAACAACACTGACCTTGCTTTTCCACAAACAGGTCAAGTATGTTCCTGTCTTTGATGAGTTTGTTTGCTGCTCCTCCAGCCCCAGATGCTTTTCTCACATATCTACATGTCTCTTTCACTTCCTTCCAGTCTTTTCCCAATGTCATCTTTTCAAAAAGGTTTTCTCTGATCATGGAGAACAAGGTAACACCTCACCCCTGTCCCTCCTGTCTCTTGCTTTATTGCCCAGACAGACACCCTCATTGAACACCAGATGCATTCTGTGGGGCTCTCCCTCCTGAAACCTCCTAGAGTCTCATGCTACAGTGCATTGGTCAGACTTTCTAGATCTACAGAGGTCCTGGTGAAATGTCCTGCTCCCCCTAGGAATGGTGCATTCTGCTGGGACTCCAAATGTTGGGAGTTACAGGAGCTACATCTGTAACCTCTGCTGAAGAGGTCTACTCGGGTATAAGACTTTCCTACTCTTACTACAGAGACTTGAAAATGAAGAGGTTGCATTCAAGTTCTTTCCTGGGCCTGGGATCTCTTAGTCAGTTATCAGACTTTAAGAGTGCTTGACTTTATAGGAAATCTGCAGGCAACATCATCCTTTTATACCCTTCCCATGGGTGTCTTCCACTAGACTCTAGTATTGTGTATACTGGGAAGAGAAACAGAGAATCTCACTTCTGTTCCTCTGTCCCCTATTCACAGCTCCATCTCCACACCCAGTAGGTCTCTGCCCTTGAGAGAAACAGCACTGATCCCCCCCATGAGATTCCCATTACCCCACCCCCACCCCCACCCTGTTCCATCCCTTTGAAGACGGTAGATGTGTAAAGGGTGACAGTCTATCTGGGCACCATCTCCTACACTCAGACTCTCTCCCTTGCAGGGCAGAGACACCCAGAGGGCCAGATTCTTCATGCATTTCAGCATATAGTTTGTTCCCTTTTAAGGTTAAGTTGCTCCTGCTATAAAAATGATTTGTTAAATGGGCGTAGGCAGCATAAAACAGAGCGGGCCATGAACATGGACTGCTGAAAATGGTTTTCACAAATTGTTTCCACTAATGTGGAGAATAAATTCCCAGGACGCTATGCCTTTGGTGTTCAGAGTGGCCTTAGAAATTAGAAGCAGCATTAACTGCTTGTTCAAATTCTCATGCTGCCTTGGAACCACACCACCCATGTGAGCACCCTGCAGCTCCAAAGAGGCTCACCCTGGTAGATTCAGGGACCCTGCAGCAGCTGCTTAATTACAGTCACCTGCAAAGCTTGGGCTGATACACCTGAACATCTCCATTCAAGCAATGGAGACACAATGGTCTGATGAGGAACCTGCCTCCTGCCTCCCTGAACCTCTCTCCTTGAGGTAGGCATCATGCTTTTCCTGAAAAGGACAGCAACTCTACCCAGAGAGGGTACCTCTTGGACCAACTTCAGTTCAACACAGCAGCCTATACAGTACAAGGCATTCAAGATTAAGAAATGATGGTGATTGTCTATTAATTGGCCTTTGTGATAAGTCAACAGTGAACTGCTGGTGAGCCTGCTGGAAGGAAATTGGACTTAATTTTACTCAAGGGAAAAATAACCCTTTTCATCCTTATGCAGGAAAAAATAAAAGAAATGAGAAATATTTCAAATGAGTCAATGGGAATAAAAGAATTAAGAGGTACAGGTAGGGGGTAAATGTTTTGCGTCTGATTTAAATGCAATCTCTTATTACAGCCTATTTTAATTATGAATTATTATTCCAGTTATTACTGGAAAAATGGTGGTCAATTGCTAAATTACCATGTTTCAATCACTCCACTAAGAAGAAATTATTAGAGCCAGCAACACGCGAGCTAATTTTGCCTTTGACTGTCCCTGGGCTTTGCTGTTACTCATAGCAGAGACATCAGGGATACCACCATTTGCTGAAGTGATCTGGGATCTCCTTTCTTGGGAAACAATGTTCTCTACTCAGTACCCAGAGCAATAGATGCAAAATTCCATGGACAGTCTTGCTGACAGTGAGAAGAGTCTTAACTGTAAATGTGAAGCAGAGCAGAGAGACCCTGTTTTGGGGAGGAAAGCAGGCCTTTTCATTCCATTGAAGAACTGTTTAAACAATGCGCTTTCAGGAAAAAAACAAAACAGGCATACGATACTGTCCCCACTCCACCTGTACCTTCCCTTTCTCCCTGATCTCCACTGATTTATGCCTGGAAGACTGCAGGGGAGGGAAGACTGCTGCTCTGACCAGGACCCTATAGTTAAGAGGAAAGATGGGATTTACCTGGGAAGTTTCTGACCCTGGAACAGTGAATGTTCCCTGCTCCAAAAGGTGGGGAAAGTTTGTTATGCCTTGTGTCTAGAAGTCCCGCTAAAGCCTTACACAGTCATAGGTGAGGCTTTTTCAGAGGTAGTTGGATCTAGAGTGTGTGATGCTGGAATTGATTCATGGTGTAATGTTAACATCAAGGGTCCTAGGATTAAGGATATGAGTGCTACCCACCTAAGTGGCCTGGATAAAATATAAGGGGTAAAAGGAGCTGTGGTGATCTCTTGCTTACTTTGCCACCTTCTGCCTTCATGAACTATTTCTTCTCTGCTATGCCTTTTGGCCATGCCACACTGCCTTGGAATTATGAAGTAAAACCTCTATGAACTGTGTACCAAATAAACCCTTACTCCTTTAACTTTGGAGTTCAGGTATTTTGTCTCAACAATGAGAAAAATAACTAAGACAAAGTTCAAGAAGGAAAATAAAGTAAAAAGAGCTCTTGCCCAGGTGTTAGGAAAATTTAAGTTCAATTCTGATCTATAGAGAGATACAACCTTTCGAAGCCCCAGCGGTTCCTAGGGAATACGGGTTACTAGTACCTACTTCAAGCATTTGTCCTAAAACTCTAGGTTATCATGTACTTGGAGTTACCTCTAGATGAAATAGCAGAAGCCCAAAGAGAAAAACAAGCCACCAACACAACACAGCAAATTACTGGTCTAGCCCAGAGCAAGGCTCCTTTTGAAGACTGATCTGTTGTGTCCCTACCTCTTTCCCAGCAATTTCAGTGTCAGGTTACAGCTGTGGGAACCCAAAGACCTCTCTCCTCATGACAGACAGCAGACAGAGGAAACAATGTGGGGTTAGTGACACTTTGAATGAATAAGTGTTAGAAAATAAGCGACATCCAAACAACAATGGATATTCATAGGAAAGTGAACACAAAATACAAGGTGGACTCAGATTGTAAAGGTTTTTACATGTCTCATTGAAAAGTAAGAATTTATTTTTTCAGACAAAGAGAAGTCACTGCATATATTTAACTAATGAGCCCTCTTTTTAATAGCTGCACCCTGAATCTGCTATTAAGAGTCCAAAAAAACTAGCCTGAAAGAAAGACCCTCTCAGCAGCTTCATTCCTCTTTAAAATTCTCTGTAAATGCTCCTTTTCAAGCAAGACATGAAATTACTGATTTTTGCTCTATCTTCTCTGATTTGCAGAGAGCTGCCCTTTTGAGATCCACAAATGTGCAATTGTCATGCTGCCATTAAGTCTTCCAAAATATCGATTTCAAATGTGAATTCCCATCCTCACCAATTACCTTAGAAAAAAGTGTATCAGAATAAAACAAAAACATATTTCCCCACCCTGCCCTCTGAATCCAAAGCCATTTGTAAATTTAACCTTATCTTTGAAGCTCCTGGTATTCCAATCCAAATTTTAGGGGAAATTGAGGCCAGCCATATGCAAGAGAAAATGGGGTAGAGACCCACAGGGGTGCCTTACTTTACCTTATGGAAAGGGTTTTCCTGATCCCTGTTCACTAAGATCTATAGGATCTCTGGCTACTCTGTAGCTTCCTCCAGTGCACCGTATGTGTGTGTGTGTGTGTGTGTGTGCGTGTGTGCGTGTGTGTTTGATTTTCAGTTTGTTTCCTTGTCCAACTTGTGCCCCCACTCCTGGGGTCAAAGGATCTTTGTCACAGCCTCCAGATTAGCTGAGACTGCACCACACCCAGCTATCCTCCTACTGTCTCTTCCCTCCCTGGAATCTGAGCAAGTGAGTCCCAGAACTTTTGCTGAAATCATTAGGAAAAAAGTGTCTACTTCACATTCAAAGGGTCTGGAGCTGGCAAGTAATTCATTGCCAATGTAAATCAAGCTTTAGAAATGAGACTTCTGTTTATAAAGCAAAAGAAGTCTCCCTATAAGACCACATTTGTCTTACTCTGTGCTCCCGAGTTGGAGAGAATCAAGGATAAACTCTGGTATCAGGGTGCTGTGTTGGACACCACTATGACCAGGACAAGTGTGGTGCAGGTAAGCACTGCTGTCAAGGTGTGGTGACAGACAAAGCTGAGCCTTCTGATCCAAAAAGATGGATCTCTGAGTCCTCAGAAAAGGCACAAGATTCTGGACTCCACATCTGCACTCATAAATCCTTCTTTGCCCTCCCCAGCTCTCTCCAGGAAATCCACACTTTTCTGGTCTCTTCCACTCTCCCTTCCTCTTGTGGCTTTGCTTTCACTGTCTCTAGCATCTAGGTATCTCTGTTCCCTTCTTTTGCCTGCTTATACTTCAAGACACAGCCTTGGAACTTTCCAGAATGCTGTCATCACTGTCTTCTGGGTCCCTGAGTCCTCATAATCCATGTTATTCTCTAACATGTTTGCCCACTCATTCTCAATCTCTTCTGTGGGCTCTTTCTTCCCTATATACCTGCCAATTTTTGAGGGCCTTGGAGCTCACTTGACCACTATTCTCCATCAATACTCTCTATGTACTTCTAGGTAATTTCACATCTTATATCACAAGTCTCAGTGTAAATCCCTAAAAGTTAACTTTCTCAGGAACTCTGCTTTCTAATATGGCAGCCACAAGTAGTTAATGAGCCTTGGAAGTGTGACTGGGTTGAATTGAGATGTGCTGGGAGTGGAAAACATACACCAGTGTTTGAACAGTACAGTAGGTGTAAAATGTCTCACTAGCTGTTTTATATTCATTGCATGCTGAGGCTATACTTTAGACATATGAAACATATATACACATATATACAGATATATTAAAAATGTGTGTGTGTGTGTATATATATATATATATATATATAGTCTATCCCAAACTAATCAGTGGACTAATTTAGAAATCACACACTTTTGATCCCAGCATTACACACTCCAGATCCAGTCACCTCCAAAAGGCCCCGCTTGTGACTACATGAGCTTTGGGGGGACACTTAAACACGCACACATATATTAATGTTATATTTTTATTTTTACCCTTTTAAGGTGGCTTCTAGGGTTAGGGTTAGGGTTAAGAATCACATATATGGCTCAGACTTGGGACTCAGCTTTTGTTTCCACAGAACAGTGCTAACACAGAAAACCACTCACCTCTCCTGTCTTCCCAACATCCCCGTTTAGAGGTCCCAGAGAAATCTCATTTTCAGTAGGATCAAACAGAATTCTTAATTGCCCCCCCACTATACCCCATGCACATTTTTCTCCCTTAGTTTTCTACTTATCAATAAATAGCATTACAGTTACTGAATTAACCCAATCAACCCAGTAATTAAATCTTTGAGTTTTGTCTTCACTCCCTATATCCAATTCACTTGCAAATCCTAGTGGTTCTTCCTCAGGAACATTCCTTCAGTCTAGACAGTTTGTCTCCCATCCCACCACACTAACCCCAAGCATCACTGTCTGTTCACTGGGCACGGCAGGAGCCTTTCACCTCCCCCCATCACCTAGTAACCAGAGTAGTCATTTTCCACCCCTAATAGGGCAACCCTGGCAAAACCCTTCAGTATTTCCCATGGTTTTAAGTACCAGATCACAGCCTAGGAGACCACACAAGACTCCATGGTCTGGCCCCTATCCACGTTTCCTATCTTTTGCATTTTCTCATACACACACACTTCAAGCTTCTTCTACCACATGGCTTTTGAATTCACTATTCCCTCTGCCTGAAATACATTTGTCTCCTCTCTTCAGCATGATAGGACGCCTCACTTAAGTAGTGACTGTCCTACCCTTTCAGTCACCTTCCAAGTCCATGTGACTCTAAAGTTCTGATGTCACCTTCCAAATTCATATCACTCTCTAAAGTTCTGCTGTTTGTCATGACCATACTTAATATGAATTCAGAGGGCTGGTACCCTATATATTTTCTATCTCAGGCTTCCTCATAATCCTAGGTAATGTCAGTCCCCACATGGACCCCATGGAAGGATCTTAATTCAGCTTCTTGACCTTCTTACTTGCAGTGGTCTTTCTTTTCCCTCCACTCCATGCCCGGTCACTGTTTGAAGTTATCTTACACTCCTGTTGTCCACCTCCCCTCTGGAAGGAAAATTTGCAAACTGCAGAGGCCCCACCTGCATATTTTCTGCAGTAGTTCCAGGCTCTGGAGCCATTTTAATTGCAGGAAGCCTTCATTGAACAAATGCACACAGAAATGCCATGCACCCATCCTTTGAATCCCCTAAATACTTCTATTTGTCTCCATTCTGGTAGCTTCCACTGTGAGTCTCTTTACCAATCTAGATCCCAGCCAAGCAATGAACTAAGAGAATGAGGCTTTTTACAACTTGTTTTATTCTTAGCACCTGTAACAGGGAGAGGCACGCAAAGCATTTTGAACCCATTCACTGTCCTAGGTGCCTGTGGGCTGTAGGGAGCCTCCTTCTACATGATGGGCTCTGTGTGTAGAGGCAGGAAATGCTGCATCTGAAGAAAAAGGACAGAACAAGTGTGCAGACCAAAGCTACCTGCACTGCATACACTTTCACCTCCTGAGATGACCTCATCTGAGCAGCGTTCCTGCCCTTGGAGTTCAGGAAGAAACTGTTTTCTTACAGTAAATTCCCCTTTCTTATCCTTACCGGTGCCAGCAGATACCTGCATACTGATGCAAGCTCCCAGAAGCTCTTGGCAACCCTTGCTCCCCTTGTGACTTGAGAGTCTCAGGTTTATAAAGTGCAATTCTTCTGCAGGATGAGCTCAACCTGAGAAAATGAAAATTAGCATCTCTTTGCAAAAATACTGGGTCCCTCCCTGAGAGTAGAATAGGTGTTTACCTATCCTTTGCACAGTGCTTTGACCTCTTGGGGTTTGGGGGACATTAGTGTGGAAAATTCATGTTTAGTTTAGTTTAGGCAGTGGATGACTTCCTAAAAACTATGTGAATCACATTTTTTTTTAAAAATCCAGCTTCATTTCCCCACTGACTGTGGCTATCTGTTCAAAGAGGCTTTCTCTTCCATTCTGATTTATCTCCAATTGGCAGCAGCAAACTATAACCCTAGCTTCACATTTCTTTCCTTCCCAAGTGGCTCATCAATCAATCAAAAGACTTTCCATTCAGAGCCTATTATGTGTAAAACATTGTTCATGATCTGTAAAGAGAATAGGGAATGCACCAAATGCACCAGGGGTTGCTGCTATCTGTGAATCCTCTATAAAACCATGTGAATAGGCACCCTCTTATTTATCTCTTCTGAAAATTCAGATTTTCTTCTATCAGGTTTTTCCAAAGAGGTACCCGTGTGTACTGAGCAGCCTATGTAGGTTACCATAGAAATGGAGGAGCATAAAAGGATGTTTAGAAATGTAAGTACTTCTATAAATCCTCAACAACAGCAATTGTAATTGTTTAGAGCAGTAATTGAGAGCTTTCCTGGTGTGTTCCAAAGAAAAAAAAACACAAATAACTCACTAATCTGAAACTCCTGGCAAAACAAGAGCAAAGTAGGAAAAAGTTAAGAATGTCCTTTAAAAACAAGTCATAACAGGGCAACCTAATTTTCCTCTGTGACAGAGACAGATGCATCCCACCAACAGGACCCCATATCAACCACCAACATCTCTATGCCTTAGAATGCTCCCATGCCCTATCTTATTATCTGTGGCATCTAAGAGACTTCATGACCTATATCAGCAACTCCTACTGAGCTTCAGAAGAAAATATCTGACTCTTTTCAGATGCTCATGATCTACCTGGTCCCACAAGGGACTCCAAGCCACCTTATAAAAGATTAAAAAGCACCAAAAACTAACTACTAAAAAAGGAGAAACATGAGAGGAGAAAGTGTACTTGAGAATTTTTATTTGTTTGCAAATAAAAGAAATGAATACAAGCTACTTTAATCGGGGAAGGGTGGGAGAGGGAGACAAAGCTGCAATATGATTTAGTTAAGATTTAATAAATGGAATAATGCAAAATACAGAAAGTAACTGGATGCCAGGAAGAACCATAGCCACATAAAGCTTTTTTTTTTTTTTCTGGATCCCAGACAGAGCCAGCCAGCGTCAAAAAATCAAATTATTGAAAGTAACATGTGCAGTAAATGGTTGAGCAAAAATCAAGTACTAAGACCCAGGGTGGAAAATATATGCCTCAGGAGACAGCAAACAGGTTCCTGGTGGTATAACACAGAGACTGGAAAGTCATACAGGAGTAGAGCTACTGGAATCTTCAACTGAGTACTCTGAATTTGGAAAGAGACTATAACAGGTGGCTAACACAAAAACTCCAGCTGCCAGTTGCCAGTACCAAAGCAGCATGACACAGAGCTTCCAGCATGATAGAGAAGTGGCTCATCAGCCTATAGTAATAAATATGACTAGTGTTTCCTAAAGCAGAACCAACTACTATAGAAAGTGGACACCAGGCAAGGATGCAGAAAGACTTGGGCATGAGGAGTAGAAAAGACCTCCAGGAACAAGAGCCTATGTATCATCCTTAATACAGTGGTGAACCATGGTCTCTGGCTCCTGCAAAGATTATGTCCAATTTCCAACACCTAGCATCTGTAAATCTGATCTTCTTTGGAAAGAGATCCTTGCAAAAATAATTAAGGATCTCCAGATGAGTTCCAACTGAATTTAGGTTGGGTCCTGAATCAATAACTGGTGTCCTTATATAAAAGAGAGAAAGAGCCCCCACACCAAGATGACCTCAGCAACCAAGGGGTACCTTGGCCACTCCTCTCTCACACCTGGATGACTTGAGCAACCCATAGAATCATCAATGACCCCTTGTACAACCTACAATACCTCGGTGGGCTACAGGGAGCATCAGCAACCCCTCTCCCCATACAGAGGACCTTGGCTCACTAGCAAGAATATGGTGTCTATCCCCCAAGCAGAGGACCTCAATGGGTTGTCAGGGGACTTGCCAAACCCTCCCCTAACCTGGAGTACCTTGGTGAGCCGGCAACAGTGTGGGTGAGTCCTTCCTCCATACAGAGAACCCCAGGTGGGCTGGTGAGTGCACCAGCGAGGTCTTCTCCCAACCAGAGGAACCTAACTGGGCCTGAAAGATCTCCAGTAATGCAGTAGAGCCCTGGCTGAAGTGCACACCAGGGGTGGGTGGGCCTGGTGGCCTGGAATAGTCTGAAGCCACAATAACAATATGAGCTAAGAGCTGGTTAACATCAATGCTCCTAGGGTGCTAGTCAGCCTAGGAAGAGTATGGAACTCATGCAACTGGCCCACAGGAGGAATCCAGGTGATGGGCCCCTCCCCTAAATTGCAGGACCAAGCAACTGGGTGAACATCAGCCACACAGTAGGACCCTTAGACACATAATGGGCAGTCAAGACTAGTGGGATTGAAAAGACCAAAATATTAACAGAAGAGGTGAAAATGACAAAACCAAAAAGCAACATGAAATCTCAAATTGCCAGCCCATCTGGAACAAGTACAGAAGACATTGAAATAGAGGACATTAGAAGTCACACACCTGAAATTTTCGAAAAGATAGCAAGTGAAATAAAGAAAAACATCCATGAGGCTATAGAGGAAATCAGATTAGAAATAATCTTTTTGGTAAAGAAAGAAATGACAACCTTAATGAAGGAATGATTAGCATAGCTAGAGAAGACATAGATAAAAAATAGTACAAGAACATGGGAAAATGATGGAAACCTTGAATGAACAATATAGGGAACAAATACAATACATGAAACAAATACAATGCATCAAACAAATTCAAAAAGATATAGAGAAAATTAAAAAATATATTGAAAGCTAGCCAAACCACTTGAGCAGAACTGAAGACAGACTTTCAGACCTTTAAGAGAAGATCACAGCTAGTGATCACGAAAGGAAAAAAATTCTTAGAAGTATCAAGGGATCATGAAATAAAAATGCAACAGCTCCAAGATGATACAAAGAAAAACAATGTAAGTATGATAGGTGTCAATGAAAATACAGGATTCATTGTAAATGACACTAAAAACTATTTGCAGAATTAATAGCAGAAATTTCCCAACCATGGGAAAAGAACCTGATATGCAGACTAGTGAGGTATATAGAATTCCAAATAGCCATAACCAAAATAAATCTACATCCAGACACATAACAATCAAGATCCTACAAACTCAGCATAAAAATAGAATACTAAAAGTTGATAAAGAAAAGAAACAGGTGACTTATCAACAAAAGCCCATTAGAATCACAGCTGACTTCTCAACACAAACCCTCAAGTTAAGACAAGTTTGAAGTGAAGTACTTCAAACCCCAAAAGAGAACAACTTTCACTCCAGATTTATGTACCCTGCAAAAGTATCTTTCAAAATTAATGGAGAAATAAGATACTTTCATGACAAAGAACAACTGAAGAAATTCATGTCCATAAAACTACCAACCCTAGAAAGAGCACTGAAAGATATTCTAGATAGAGATATCTAGGATGACCACAATTCCAAGAATGACAACAGAAAGAAGCCAACAGGCAAAGCAAGCAATTAATGGGGGGCAGGGAGCAGGGAACCAACAACAGGAAAATAACATAAAGTTAAGCCAATACTTACCAGTTATAACCATCAATGTAAATGGCCTCAATACACCAATTAAAAGAAATAGATTGCAGAATGGATCAAGAAACAGGACCTAACAATATGTCTATACAAGAAACACATCTATCTCAAAAAGAAACTCATAGACTGAAAGTCAAAGGATGTAAAATAATATTCCATGCAACTGGAACCCAGAAAAAAGCAGGGATAGCTATTCTGTTTGCACACAATGTGAACTTCAAACCAAAAATGATCAAAAAAGATAAACAATGTCACTACATACTTGTTAGGGGAAAAATACAAAAAGAAGAGATAACAATCATACATATATATGCACCAAATACAAGAGCACCCAACAATATAAGACAAATATTAATAGACATCAAAAATCAAATTTGTAACAACACAATTGTAACAAGGGACCTTAATACCCTATTGTCACAAAGACATAGATCAACTAGACAAAAAGTCAGCAATGAAATAACAGAACTAAATCAAACCTGTAAGCAAATGGACTTACTAGATGCTTACAGAATGTTCCAACAACATCAGAATACACATGCTTCTCAGCTGCACATGGGACAGTCTCTAAAATAGACCACATATTATCCCATAGAATATGTTCAAGTAAATGCGAAGGAATTGAAATTATCCCATGCATATTACCAGACCATCACATACTGAAATTGGAAATTAATGGCAAAAGAAACTGCAGAAACTACATAAACACATGGAAATTTAACAATCCTCCTGAACAATCAATGAGTTACACGTGACCTAAAGAAGAAATTAAACAGTATGTACAATTCAGTGAAACCTGTGGGACACAATGAAAGCAGTCCTAAGACGGAAATATATAGCAATGAATTCTCACATCCAGAAAACAAAATGAATACAAATAAACTACCAAATGCTTCACCTCAAGCTGCTAGTAAAAAGAAGAGCAAGTCAAGTCCAAAGCTCATAGAAAGCAGAAAATTATAAAGATCAGAGCAGATATTAATTTAATTGAGACTAAGAAAATAATACAAAGAATTAATGAATTGAAGAGTTGTTTCCTTGAAAGAGCAAAATTGATAAACCACTAGCCAAACTTATCAATAAAAAAGGAAAGAAAAAACTCAAATTCATGCAATGAGGAATGAAAAGGGTGAAATTACTACAGATCCTGTGGATATTCAGAAGACTGTCAACACCTACTTTGAAAATCTTTACTCACATAGGATGGAAAACACAGAAGAAATGGACAGAATCCTAGAAACATAAAAGCTAAGTCAAGATACAAAAATTTTGAATAACCCGGTATCAGTTACTGAAATTGAAAATGTAAATGAAAACTTACCAACAAAGAAAAATCCATGTCCTGATGGATTCACAGATGAATTCTACAAGGAATTTAAAGATTTAATGCCAACACTCCTCAAACTCTTTAATGAAATTGTAAGAAAAGCAATTCTCCCTAACTCATTCCTAGAAGCAAGTATTACTCTGATACCAAAACCAGAGAAAGACCCAGCCAAAAAGGAGAACTATAGGCCAATCTCCCTAATGAACATTGATGCAAAAATTCTCAATAAAATACTAGCAAATAGAACACAGCAAATCATCAGAAGATTAAACAACATGACCAAGTGGGATTCATGCCAGGAATGCAACATATGCAAATCAATAAATGTAATATACCACATCAACAGACCCAAAGACAAAAATCACATGATCATCTCAATAGATGTATAAAAAACTTCTTGATAAAGTTCGACACTCATTCATGCTAAAAATCCTACAGAAAATTGAAACAGATTGTGTGTACCTCAATCTGATAAAAGCCATCTATGACAAACCAACAGCCAACATCATACTAAATGGACAAAAGCTGAAAACTTCCACTCTAAAATCGGGAATAAGATAAGGATGTCCACTATCACCACTCTTACTCAACATAGTTCTGGAAATGTTAGCCAGAGCAATTAGACAAGAGAGAGAAGTAAAAGGAATAAGGATAGGAAAGGAAGAAGTTAAACTATCATTATCTGAAGATAACAAGAGACTCTACATGGAAGACCCCAAAAACTCCATCAAAAAACTTCTAGATTTAATAAGTAAATTCAGTAAGATAACTAGAATGAACACACTGCTGAATGTATTCATTATTGAGAAAGAACAATTAATACTCATATGATTAGATCAATTTTGCATATCTATATCTGTTAATGTAAGTAACCATTTGGGGGATAATGATATGCAATGTTGCAACCATTGTCAAGTTTCTATCATCCGGTTTTGTAAACCTGCAATGTTACTGTTGTGTATTTACTCTAGTCGTTTGTTTGTCTCTTTTGCTTGTTGTCTTTGTTGTATATGTCTTTTTTTTCCTTTTTTTTTTCTTGGCTTAAATTAAAAATAATAATAATAATAATAAGTAAATTCAGCAATGTAGCTGGATATAAAGTCAATGCTCAAAAATCAAATGCATTTCTGTACACATACAACCAACTCACTGAGAGAGAAATTATAGAAATAACACCTTTCACAATAGCATCCAAAAAAATGAAATACTTAGGAATCAATCTAACAAGGTATGTAAAAGATCTATACGTTGAAAATTATAGTGCTCTAAAAAAGGAGAATAAAGAGGATATTAGAAAATAAAAAGATACCACTTGCTTTTGGATAGGAATAGCCAACATGGTGAAAATAGCCATACTCTCAAAACTGTTATACAGATTTAATGCAATCCTGGTCAAACTACCATGAACATACCTCACAGATCTAGAGAAAATATTCCTATAATTCATTTGGAAACAGAAAAAACATAGAATAGCAAAAAAATTCCTGGGCAACAAAGGCAAGGCAAGAGGCATTACAATCCCTGACTTGAAATTATACTACAAAGCTACTGTGATAAAATTAGCATGGTACTTGCAAAAAAACAGACCTGAGGATAAGTGAAATGGATTAGAAGATGTAGACACAACTACAAAGACACTCAGCCACATTATCTTTGACAAAGTGGCCAAACATGTTCACTGAAAAAAAGATAACCCCTTTAATAAATGGTGCAGGAAAAATTGGCTTTCCACATGCCAACAACTAAAACTAGACCCATGTCAATCACAATGCGCTAAACTAAAGTCAGAATGGATCAAAGATCTAAATATTAAAACAGAAACACAAAATCTACTGGAAGATAGAAATCATGAAGACATAGGTGTAGGCAAAGAGTTCATGAACAAAATGCAAATTACATGGGAAGTACTTCAAAGAATCAACAACTAGGATTTCATCTTATTAAAATCTTTTTCACATCAAAAGAAATAACCAACAGAGTGAAAAGAAAACCCACAGAATGGGAAAAAGTTTTAGTCAACTGTCCCTCAGACAAAGGACTTACAATGTAGAACATACAAACAATTGAAAAGCGCCAGGCCCCTCAAATTCAAAACCCAATCCAAAAATGAGCATCTGAGATGAACATGCTTTTCTCAGATGAAAAAATACAAATGGCAAATAAATGAATGAAGAAATGCCCAACGTCACTGGTTGAAATGCAAATTAAAATATTAAGACTTCATGTCACTGCAGAAAGAATGGCTATCATCAAGAAATCAACCAATAGCAAATGTTGCTGGGGCTGTGGGGAACAAGTAACACTTTTCCACTATTGGTGGGAGTGTAGACTGGTGCAACCACTGTGGAACTCAATGTGGAGATTTTCAAGAAACTAGGATTGGAAGTCCCATTCAATCCAGCTATTCCCATTCTGGGTATTTTCCCAGAAAAATTAAAAACATCATAACAAGCAATATATGTGCACCCATGTTTATAGCAGCACAATTTGTAATAGCTAAATCTTGGAAACAGCACAAATGCCCATTAACCAAGGTATGGATAAAAAGATGCAGTATTTTTATATAATGGAATATTACTCAGCTACAAAAGGGATAAACTTGAGGCTTTTATAAGCAATTGGATGCAACTTGAGATCATACTCATAAGTTAAATAAGTCAAACTCGCATGTGTAAATATTGTATTGTCTCCCTAGCGTAAAAAAAAGCTGAAAGAGTAATAAGATCCAAAATGTACAATTGGTATTGTGAAAATGAAAGGGAAAGAAAATGTTCAAATGAAAGAACAACTGGGATAAGGGAAAGGATAAAACAAAGAATAGAAAAATTATATGTACATAGGTATACATATATATGTGTGTATGTATATATATATATATATGATACGTAACTATACTTCTAATCTTTGTAAGTTCATCAAAAAGAATAGTTTGTGTATTCCTTGTTTGATTGATCATTTGTTTCATGCCTAAATCTTGTAATCTAAACAACTGCTTTTAAGATAACAATATGCAATACATTAGTGTTAATTTCCTACTATTTTTTAAATTCTGCATCATTTTTATCCTTTTGTTTTGTTTTGTTTTGTTTTTCAAATAAAAAGAACTGTAGAAAAATAAAAGAGAGGAAGATTTGATACACACAGTCACACAGAGGAAAGAAGCTCTTGAAGATGAAGGCAGAGGTTGAGGATGTGAAGCTACAAACCAAGAAATTAGGATTTGCCAAAAGCCAGGAGAGAGGTATGAAACAGACTCTCCTTCAGAGTCCCCAAAAGAAACCCATCCTACACACCATGCTATACTGGATATTCTGCCTCCACAACTCAGAGACATTAAATTTCTACTGTTTTGAATTACCTACTGGTAATATGTCATAGAAGTACTCAGCAGCTAATATGAATGGATATGGATTTATCTCGTGGATCAACTCTCTTGATTGGTAGTCACAGCCCAAAGTCCTCTGTTAGGTCACTCAGCCTCACCAGGAGATGTGTAGGGATCAATTGGTGATGTCCACTGTGGACACAGAAGGGGGATGGTAGCACAGATTCATCATGCTCAGTATTAGAAATAAAGAGGTGGATACTGAGGAAAGTTGGTTCCTGCCCTCAATAACCTTACAGTCCAGCACCAGAACTCAGGCCGAGTTACTTGATCTTCCTAGGAATAAGATCAATATTCATCACACTAGTTTTGATACGATGGAGATACCTGAAAGAATTGGTCACCGAAAGAAAAAGATCCACAAAGAGGCAAGCAACACGGACTAGAAGCCAAGTTAGAGATTCTATTCAATGTCAAATTCAGTGGTGTTCAAGGAAACAAGATTTAATCTGTAGCTTTTACTGCATATTAGTATAATTTTCAAACAAGAAAATTTTTAAAAACTCTCAAAGATGAAGGTCAATGTCAAACATCTGGATACTCCTTAATAATGTTAGCTTAGTCCATGCTACGCTGTCTGACCCATGTACTGCTTCTTCTTTGCACCAGCCAGATAAAACCTGAGAGAGACCCAGCTGGAAATCATGTCCATTTTCCTGCCTACACGGGGAAAGCCAATTAGGCAGCTTAATACCACTACACAAATTTTTACCTCAACTTCAAATAACCCCACAACTCTGTCAAGCAAAGCTACTATGTAGTTCTTGCATTCTCTATAATAATGGTTTCCAAACTTTACTCTTCTCAGGATTCTGCAGCCCCACCACACTCTTCACTCTCATTGGATGATCTTCCTTCCTACTTTAGAGAGAAAGCAAATGCTATCATGTTGGGAGCTGCTGAAGCTGGAAATTGACTACACACACAAGGCTGGGGCATGGCCATCCCAAGAACAAAGAGCACCTGGGGCAAGCCATGTGAAGAAGCTGCTTCAGCCCAGGGAACATCTAGCCCCAATACAATCCGAACAGTGGACTGCTAGGACAACAAGGTGTCATGTGACATTAAATTGCTAAAATGTATAGATAAATGCCCCTGCAATGAGGGGGCAGTTCCTTTCCTCCCATCCAGAGAGTAAGGGCTCCACCTGAACCCAGCTTTGCTTCGTCCTTATTCTCTCATCCTCTCACAGTCCTTCACCCAAGAAACCTCAAGGGCCATGTGGGTTGCAGCACTATCACAAAGAAAACACCCACAACCACCCACACAGAGGTTTTTCCGTGAGGGAAACCACAACTTCCTCCTTTATTTCTACAACAGGATTGCAGCTGATACAACTGTCCTTTCATCTGAGCTTTGGATGCCGTCTTCAGAACTTCTTGCTACCATTTATCCTTTCTTTGTAACACTCACATCCTCTCTGGTGGAATTTCTTCTGATTTTTTAGAATTTGCCTACTTTCAGACCAGAGTCCAGTCCAGTTGTTACTCCAACTTCTTCATCTCCTTTATAACCAAACCTCAAGGAAGATTAATCTTCACTGATATCGTTTCTTCACCTCCCATACACTCTACAACCACTCAGATCTGGACTGGGTGTTCATCATTCCATTTGAATGGCCCTGGATAATGTCCTCAGTGAGTTCTGTAAGGTTCAGTAGGTACATTTCAGCCTCACTTTCATCAGCTTTCAGTGTCATTTGGACTCTCTCTGTTCCTTCCCTTGGGTTTTCATGGACACCTTCTTCATTCTATTTCACCTTCTCTGACCATACCATCTCCATCTTCTTTGCAGGTTTTCACCCTTCCTAGGTTCATAAATCTTCAAAACCTAGTTCCTGGTATTCCTACTCTTCTCAATTAACACTGTCTTCCATGCCCACAGCTTCAGTTACCACCAACACAAAAGTGAGTCACATTTATGAAAACATCCCAGTCCTAGGTATTTATATAAAGCTGCTTAATTGCTACCTCCCCTTGGGTGTCCCCAGAACCCCTCACACTTAAAAGTCCTAAAGCCAAATTTTGCTTTTCTCTATCATCCCACAATATTTGTCTCTTCCAAAAACTCTGTCTCAGGCAGAAGCACAAATAACCATCCTGTTGATTTGGCCAGAAACTTTGGTGTTAGAATGCTAAAGCCCATCCCTCCCTATTTGCCATATTAAATATATCACCAAGCCTACTGATTTTAATCTCCCATTATCTTTCTTTGAAACATCTACTTTTCTCTATTGCCATCAGCATCCTAATCTACCTAATTCCTGGAATCATACAGAAACCTACTCTAGAATGTTTCTGCCCAAACTGGTCTTCCAACCACAGTGTTTTTTCCTAAATACAAATCTGATCACATATCCAACATATGCCTTCATTACCCTATGGCTTCAAGGCTACAGGGAGACATTTAGTTCCTTCCTTCGGGTTAATGGAGAGAGAGAGAGAGAGAGAGAGAGAGAGAGAGAGAGAGAACATAGTCACTAGTGAGCTCCTTGAGGCATTCTACATGTCTTATTCATCTCTATAACCCTCAGTGGTGTCTAGGAAAGATTTATGGAAATGAATAAACTCAGCTGAATTAGGCTGAGGTTATTCATTTTTCACAGCAGAAAATTCAGAGGGTCTGGTTCTTCCTTAAACATCAGATTGTTCCCACTACTTAATATATGAGATAAAAGTTGATGCATTGTCAAGCTGCTCAGTAGTTCCTAAACCATGGCTAAATCTGCTCTGCAATGGCTTTGAGTGATTAAATGACACAGAATCCATGCCAAGTAGGAATGGCATTTTTTTAAAAAAGCATCAAGAATAAGGGCAGGAGGCAGCTGTGAGTGGGGAGTAGTGACCCTTCCAGACAGCAGGGAAGGAGGCCGGAGCACAAGCATCCATATTGCACTGATAGAATTTCCACTTGGCTTCTTAGCTCAGCCTTTTCTCCTCTGATGACTTTATGAGCCCTACCCACAGCATGCACACTTCTTGGCAGCAGATGGCAGTGGTTATTAGCCTCAGTGGCGAACTTAACACTGACAGGTGGCAGGGAAGCAGTCTCCTCTCCCCAATAAAAAGAAAACTTGCGAGGGAGATGAAATAAATGGATGGAAGTCATGCAGAGACACATCTTCTTCAACGAGGCACAAATCTTCCAAAGTGGCTTCCAATGACTTTACCTACAGACTAGGAGAATTCAGAGAAAGAGTCTTTGTAGACATGGCCAAGTTTCTACTGCTGAAGCATTTCCAGGAAGCTGTTCCTGAGGTCTATCTAATGACAAGCATCTAGCTAAAGACCACAGATGGTGGACTTCAAGGAGACCTCAGACCTACAGATGGTCAAGAGGGTCACCATCTCCTTGGTGGCAGCTCCTCACTTGGCTCATACAGCTTCCTGAGAGCACCTGTCTCTGAAATTGCACAATGTTTTCTAACAGCCCTATAAATATCTGTCTTCATATTGATCCATGAATTTGGGGACAGGTGCTAGGTCCCCAATTTTACTGTTCCTTAGTGCCCAGCAAAATGTCCAATACTTAGTAAGAATTTTGCTATAATGAAAAGGAGAAACTTTAATAAGATCTTGGATTTGAATATTTCCTTTCTCACAATCTTACTCCAGACATTCAACCTCTCTGAATTATTTTTTTTCATGTATAAAGTGTGCACCTTCTCTGAAGAGTAAATACAAGTAAAATTAGTATAGAGTGCACAAAACTTCAAGCAAGATGCCTACACAAAATATGAGGTAGTATTTGTTGAATGGATCCCAGAGACTAACTCCCTGCCCCATCCTACTTGAAATACTTGGGAGGAAATGAGATTGCCTTAGTTCAGAGATCAGTGAGGTCTTTGATTTTTAGAGAGAGACAGAGAATCAACAGAGGGAGCACTACCATGTGCCTAGCGCTCTGCTGGGAACATTCTGCACTGCCCACTATGGGTTGTCCAGTATCATTCACTACTACAGATGAGTTTTGAAAAGATTGTATGACTGTCTCAGGATGTAATGATTAGAGAATACCAAAGTTCAAATATGACCCCGATCCTTGGGACTTTAGAGGATCCTTACATTAAAAAAAGAGATGTGACCAAGAGTAAGGAAGCCAACAATGACAGAACCAGATCCAAAGGCAGAGTGGCTGGGCCACAGCCAGTCAGTGCTCAGCTAGGTGTGCACACATGAGGACCTCTCTGGACAAAACAGAGGATGCAATCAAGAGGTGGACACTCACTCCTCTTTGAAATCTTCTAAAGTATCTAAGATAAAAATTGGGAAACATGAATAAATTGCCTATTTTCATCCACTGGGTTTTCTATCTAAATGCACACACAAACATTTAAGTCCTCAGCTTAAACCCATCAAAGGCTCCCTACAACCAAAGTCCAATCCTTTCATAGTGCTGTTCCATTCACTGACTGTATCCTCTGATCCTCCCTACCTCTCAATTTACACTCTGCCAACACTGCACAGCTTGCATTTCTCCAAACACACTGTGCTGTCTCTCCTGTTGTTACTTTCTTTATCTGACTAATCCTACCTATCCATCAAGATTCAGTTTGGGCATCTGTTCCTCCAGGAAATCTTCCCTGACTTTTCCAATGAGATTTACTTCTGTTTTAACATCTGAATTTCTCTTTCTATCCCTACAATTGCCATCATGTTTTATCAATATCTACTTACGTATTTTTCTCCTAATTCTGACTGTGAGCTCTTTGAGAACAAAGAATCCGCATTCACCAGTCACAACTTTCATATAAAAAGAACTCAGGATCATTTTTAATAAAGAATCACAGTTATAGTCACAAAAAGAGCTAAACATTCCAGGAAATGTGCAATAATTGTGGACACAGAGCATTATATGTTTGTCCACAATTACAAAATGCACAGCACCAAGAATGAACCCTAATGACTTTGGGTGGTAATCCATCAATACAAGCTCCTCAACTGTAACAAATCTATCACTTTGATGAGATGTTGATAATGGGCAGGGTACCCATATATGATGGCAGAGAATATATGGCATCTATTCCTTCTGCTAAATTTTGCTGTGAACCTATAAAAAGAAAGAAAGAACAAATAAAAACTAAAAAAGAGTAGGAAAAACTCACCACTGTGTTCCGATTAAGAGATAAGCATTTCAGGAAATGTACAGGGAGCAGAATAGACCAAAAATACATAGAGTATTCCCATGGTAATTCGGTGCATGACTCAAACCCCACGTGGTAGTGTCAAATGTCTCTAAGTGTTTGATGAGCATGGCATACCCAGGAAGGCTACAGACAGCACTGAGCATTTATCTGCCAAGATATGTCCACCTCTTTTATCCACCAGAACAGTCTTTGTGAACGGGGTCCCACTCTTGCCCACTGGCCAGGGCTGCCGAGTATAAGCTGCCTTCCAGGCATGTGCACAAGAGAAGGAAATCCCAGACAGAGAAGTCATTGCTGACTGACCAGTTGTCATGGAGATATGATTGGAGCAAGAGGAATGGCACAAACCACTATAAAAATGAAAGAAAACCAACTGTCAACATTGGGGTTTCTTATGGCTATTCTTCTCAGGCAAAGGTGAGGTCAGTGACTTAGGAACCAAACTCTGCACCTATACCATGGCTTTAGTAGTAGCCAGCTGGGCAGTTTATTCAATGTGATCATTAACAACATTCTTGGTACACTGATGGACAGTAGCTTAGTCAGTTACTTTCCCATCATCTCCTTCTGTCTCAGGAAGCTTAAATTCCCTAGCAAATGTCTTGAATTTGGGTATGAGGAGACAAGTTAAAATTGTTTGCCCAGTGAAGTTTCCACAGGCATATTAGTTTTCTCTGAAGTGCCTCTTTTATTTAATCCCTGATATTATTCTAGTATATCCATTATAGCAAATACTTTTAAGAATAAAACCTTGAATACAGAAATAAATTGCACTCACAGATCATGGCTTACAATGCGCATCATTAGTGTTTAACTGGCAAAGCCAGATACAGAAAAGATAGATGAGCCCACAGGAAAAAGCCAAATCGGATTTTGAAGAGGCTTTGACTTGTCCCCTTTTTCTTTTTCTTCCTGGCAAAGGGAAAGCAAATATTAAATGGTTCCGAATATGAATTTAATGCCTTTGTGAAAACTCATTGGTTCCAAGATGGTCATCTCCATGGTCCCTTCATCCCCTCCTGACAGGTACTCAAGAAAAAACTGTGAGATAGAAACAACACCTACCTCATATTTCATAGCAATAATATTTGCAGGCACCCTTTGCCCTATAGCCAAAACTAAACACCAACTACAGTATTGCTTTCCTTTAGACTAGAATCACATTATTCATAATTATCTGTCACCCTTCCCTTGCTTTGCTTTGAAATGCTGCACTACCAAACTATACTGAACGATCAAGGGATTCAGACAAAAGGACCACAAAGACAGGACAGCGTCCAAACACAGAAATTAAATCCATTTATCTGACTTCACCTGACAAAGGAATTATGCCGGACTTTTACCTACATGCAAGAAAAATGAAGAACAAAGCAAAGCATGAGCTCAAAGACCCCAGTCTTTCCACTGACCCCCATGGTGCCTCTCTTCCCCTCTCCTCTAGTTTCCAGGGCCCCACGAACTCTCTCTCACTTTTGGGACAGGCTGCGTCACAAAATGTCAAGAATTCAGCTAATGCTCCCAAGTTTCACCATCCAGGCTGTGAGTAAGCCCCGGCAAGAACCATAAGGAAAGAGCAGAGGCTCAAGGAAAAGACCTGGGTGAGAAGAAAGCAAGTAATCCTGGGACATTTTCCCACAAAACACCCAGAGAGCCATATTTGATCATAAACAATGAAATCTGGGCTGAGGAAGCAGGCATGGTTACAAGGCTTAAGAGTACTTAAAGATAAAGACCTCCAATCCTGGATGCCCTTCCACTGCTAGTGGGCCTGGAGTAGATCTTCAGGCAAATTGTCACCTACCCATTTCAGTAGATTCACTAAACTTATTAATCCAACAGTTTGAGCACAGCTTACAGTTTCTTTTCCTTTCCAAATTCCATGACTACAACCAGGCCACTACATAACTGCTTACTCTTTGGGACCAACAGTTACTAAAAAACAACATCAAAGTTATACTCCTACACACTGAAGCACAAGCGCATACTCCTTTGAAATTTCAAGTATGCCTGCCTCTATCAACCAGATATGCATAAAAAGTACTCCTCCCTTACTCATAGTGTCCCCTCCCTGTTGCCAAATGCACCAAAAACATTGAATATTTGTCTTGCCTCATTAGAGACAGAAAGCACATTCACATCATTTTCGTTGCAATATATTGTTATAATTATGATATTTTATTATTAGTCATCATCATTTGTTCCTTTCTGCAGCTAATTTATGAATTAACACTACTGTGGTTGTCCATG